>JADBJO010006616.1:125000-130127 GCA_016801955.1 Conus betulinus
AGGCGTGCACGTACATAAACAAATACGCGCACACATTCATTTTTTTCCCCATGAGCAGGTAACTCTTGTTAAGTTGGTACTCGTTTCAAGTTTCTGGTTGAATCAATCAATCAAACTCGTGAACGCTTTCGATCAAGAATATAATCGAAGTCAAGGCGGTGGCTGTGCACGAAGTGACGAACCAACCGATCTACCGAGACTTTAAAATGAGGCCCGCTTAGACCTTGCTGGGACTTGCAAGGCAATGCGTGCTGATCATGGTGACCGATTCCCATGCACACCGCGTCAGTCAGCGTGTAATCATAGTGGCATCATGGTGACATACCCAAACTTGCAAAGCTGTCTCCGAGGGGGAATAATCGTCCCCACGGGTCAAAGGACTGTTCCTCCTCTTCGCTGTCGAAAGTCCATCTGTGACATCCTGCGTCGGCAGATCCATAGTGCTCGCCAAACTCGCGCCGCTCGTCGATTCGATACTTTGTATCGGGTGGGACAGTGCAGTTGTCGCTGCAAACTCGTTGGTCAGATCGGGTGGATGGATGATCGGGGTGGGTGGGGGTGTCGCCGTTCCGCTTTGGCGGCTCATTGCCATATCCTGTTCCAGTTTCACGCATGCGCAAAATGTTGTTTACGTTTCCGATTGGAACACGTGGGCTATCACCATTGCGGCATGCTGACCTCTTTAGTTTACCGTTGCTCTTCTTCGCACTTTGGCTTTATGATTCAACGCCGAGCTGTCGCTTTTCATAGCTATACACTGGGAAAGATTGTGTTTTGTACATCCCCTCTACAGTTAAGCACCATGTGTTTCCTAAGTACACGTTACAGCGAGGAATGTCGCATTTGCAGGCCAATGTGTGCGCCGGTGTGGGCATGCCTAATATAGGCCTATGCATGTGTGTGTGTGTGTGTGTGTGTGTGTGTGTGTGTGTGTGTGTGTGTGTGCTGCTCAACAATGTAACATCTTTATTCAAGTTCAAATGTAAAACATGACCTTGAAGACTCACCCTCCTGTTCACCAAAGATTAATCGACCTCTTACACGTCTGGACCAGAAAACTAAACACGCCTCATCAGTATTCACACCCTCGTAGCACCTAACTCGTCCTCCCTTATCCTAAGAGTGAAAGGCAAGCTACCTGGGAAGCTATGAAACAGGAGATGGAGACGCCGCAGCAATACGTCATCACTTTAGGCGATACCTCAACAGGAAAACAACGGAAACATGTCAAAACCACCGTTACGGACAAAATACCTCACTGTACCCCTCCCAAGACGCCAAGATGCAAAGGCTCCCACCCACGAATCACCCCAGAAATAAACAGGACAGGCCATAAAGACAGCGAGGATATCAGAAGTAGTTGTTCAAGATAAGCGCAACAGGGAGACCCAGAGGCTCGGGCGATCGTAATGGCGCTGCAGCGAAAGCCTATTCTCCCCTACCAGCCTAGAAGACGACTTCAGGGCCCGCCTGAACATTTCTGGATGTGCATGAAGCTCAAACGCTCCAAAGATCTCACGAGTCGCAGCTCTCCAGTCCAGCAGAAGACTCATCACGGATCCAAAACAGGAGACCAAAGTCCTGAACTCCCAGTTCTGTACAAGTTCAGCAAGGACACTAAGTATTTGCCGAATGAATTTAGGACCAAGACGCTTGGCCTGTGACATTGACATCAGCACCAGAGAGGTGGGAAAGCTCCTGGCCAGATTGTACTCCACAGAGCTGCTGATCCTTAAGACATTTACCCCTGAAGTACTGAAGAAGCCTGATGCCTGATGCCAAATTACCCCAACCTTCACAACAATCTATCGCTAACCTGTTCTAAAAGACGAGCGGCCCCAGGGACTGGAATGAAGCACTGGCAATCTCTGTCTTCAAAACGGAGAATCGAGGACAGTGGGCATACGTTTGCGCGACAGTTTGAGCTCCTTCCATCAGGCAGACGATTTCGTGTCTCCAGAGCTAAGCTGATGCGCACAAAAAAGAGCTTTGTGTTCAAATCCATTGCGCTTTTTTAAACAAACACAGCGTGTAAGAAGAGGTGGTGGATCACCTGTGACATAAGCATGTGCGCGGGTGTGTATGTCTGTGAGTAAGCGGGAAAGTATAGATGCTGGGTGTGTGTGTGTGTGTGTGTGTGTGTGTGTGTGTGTGTGTGTGTGTGTGTGTGTGTGTGTTATATGTGCATGTCCTGGAGCAGTGAGGAATAGAAATGTCTGGAATATGTCTTATCTTAATGATTTTTAATGATAAATGACTCTCTCTCTCTCTCTCTCTCTCTCTCTTCTCTCTCCTCCCCCCCCCCCCCCCCCCCCCCCCCCCCCCCACCCTCTCATACGTGCACACATGTATGTATATATAATTATGAGTGGCTGAGTGCATGCTTTATTTGCACTACCAAAAAGGAGAAAGATTGAAATTCCCATTTTGGTGATACACGCATGTTTTATTGTTTGAAAGTAATTTTAATTTTCAGTGTCATGTTTGTAACTATAAATATGTGTGTCTTAACTTTTAGGGCAGCGGTCACGAGGGGAAGGGGGGTGTGGGAGGGAAAGGCGATCGCGAGAGGGCTGCTGAAGTTGATCTATCGTCGATTTGGGAAATTTGCATTGGTTTTGAGGTGGCCAGAGAAATATCGGCCCCGCTCATTTGAACCCTGTACCTCAAGCGACAGCTTGCAGGATTTAAAGAGTACTTTTTCACCTCTTCCCGCCCACCCCTCCTGCCACGCCCACCTCACCCTTCTCCACGTTTAAGTGCAGATGATCAATTATTAGTGAATCAATTATGTTTTTGAATGACTTTTTTGTCATCAAGTAAACGGGAAGAAGCGATTTAAATTGTCTGTTGAGCTTACTTCCTGCATAAGATTAACTTCTCTTCCGAATTACAATGTGGATATTGTGTGGTTATATTTAGTAACTTAAACGTATTTTCATTCCTCGGTTTGAATTGTAACGCATCCTTGTCACCTCACTGGTCACCAGCCCTCCTCCACCCAACCTCCCCCTCCTCCTCCTCGACTTACACCCCATTCCCTCCCCTGTTTCAACTTGCAGCAAGATTTCCTTTTCTATCCTCAATTCCGGACAAGAGCTGCTTTCCGTCGCAAACCAAAACCAGGCTGGTCGCAGAAGATGCTAAAAATGCAAAAGGATGGCAAATCCGTTATATTTCAGCTAACGAACTTTAGTCTTCCTCATATGGAAAATCCTGTTCAAGAAGAAAGGCACTGAAGATCATTCCACTGCACTGTTACTGTTACAGATGGTGTGCGGTGCGTGTTTTGCTGTCTGACTCTCGCTCTCAAAAGTTTGGATGCGTGTAATAATTATTCTTTACACACACCCACACCATACGCACATGGATAGCCAGACAACACACGAGTTAATTTTTTTTCTTTATAATCATGCTGCCTGAACCATCAAAATATACATTCATGTGAATTGGTACAAATCAATACATATCACTACATAGTATATACGCCTAGATCAAGATATCAATACACAGGAATTTCAATCATCCAATATCAGCATATCATATTACAGATCTTGATATCACTCACAGATCTCGCCGGCGCCGTCCACAGTGTCTCACACATACAGTCAATGCACTCGGTTCCACAGCACTCTTGAAGCCACAGTCTACAGCACTAAAATAAGACGAAGAAGGATAACCAAGGTCCCCCCCACACGGTAAACACAGCCGTTCACAAACACAAGCGATAAAGAAAAAGAAACAGTCTCACACAACAAGCACAATAAATCACGTCGAATTATCAGAAGAAGAACCGCAGATTCACAGGACACAGTAATCCATAGCAGAAGAACCGCAGATTCACAAAGCACAGCAATCCTTAGAAGAAGAACCGCAGATTCACAAAGCACAGCAATCCATAGAAGAAGAACCGCAGATTCATAAAGCACAGTAATCCACTGAAGAAGAATCGCAGATTCACAATCAATATTGAATCCCCGGAGAACACTTTTTTTTTTTCAGCAAAGTCCCATAGAACACAATAAACTTCGATTCGACGTGTAGTTGATCTAAAAAAAAAAAAAAAATAATTAACTTCTCCGTGTATTGATATTACAATATTCATATCAATAAACTCAGCCCACCCGACACACATGAGGTGGTACAATTAGCGCACATAATTTTCTTGCAGGAGTTTTAAGTCTTTCTCGGCGACACAGCCTTCACAACAATTTTATAACAAATAAATTTCCTGGTACATATTTCACTGGTACCGTCATCAGAAGTATCGCACATACACGTTGAACATTGACGCACGACTGACTTGAAAGTCAGCCTCTCCACATAGCATCACTACGGAGAAAAACGACGATTTAAAACACAATGAAATAAGCTGGACACCAAAGCCTCGGCCGCTTGCTCCTTAACCCGCTCCTGTCCTTCACTTCGGCTATAAGCCGATTTAAAACAAACTGGGGTATGCTCAGCCTGAGATTTTGTTTCTCCCCTCACGTATATTCTCATTAGAAACCAAGCGAGGACGAGAAAAGTTTTCATACATTATTCCCATTTCCCGTTCCTTCTCATTCGCCCTTATTGTGAATCCTAAAGTCAATATTCATCATGTGTCTATATGCCCGTTCTGAAGATGTAAGCGGCATGTTCTGAACGAATATGAAGGCCTGCTAAGAAAAGCAGGATTCCCGCCTGAGACGGGGGACAAAGACTTGGGGCTGGTGCCACTCAGGCAGGGGATACGACCTCTTTCCTGAGCACATTTTAATGTAGATTAAACAGTACGGGTGCATTCCGTTGTATTCGATGAGTTTTTTTTTTTTTTTTTTTTTTTTTTTTTTTTCTCAGTAGTTTAGGGTGATGATAGTCGCCCACAAACATGGCAGCCCCCATACCCCTTGTCCTCACATTTTACCCCGCTCTCTACCCCCTTCACCTGCCCTTTTTTTTTTTTTTTTTTTATAGACTTTCAACTGACCTGTAGCAGGATTTCCTTTCTACGCTAATATCGTAATTAGGTGCACGTATTCAATCCGTGATGATGATACCCGTATCAGCATTGCTCGGTGGGCATTGGAAGATATTTTGATTGGGGAGGGGGGGGGGAGGGGGGGGGGGGGGGGGGGAGACAGG
>JADBJO010006617.1:12500-20000 GCA_016801955.1 Conus betulinus
AATGCAAACAGAAATCAGGGACAAAACAGTGTCAAGAAGATAGACGAAACTCCTTTCCTCCCTTGTTGTAGACAAGGCCACTTTTCCCCGAGAATTCTGTTTTGAAGACACAACCTCGCTTCACGGTCGTTTTTTCTTCTTCTTTTCGCTCCTCTCTGACCTATCTGAAGAGTCAGAATCCGACTCTGTGTCGACATCATGTCTCCTCTTTGACACCATGTTCTGACTTGAAAGTGAAAGCGATTGATTTTTTGTTGTTGTTGTTGTTGTTGTTTTGCGCGCATGCATATATTACGTCTACTCACTCTAGCAGACGATATTCTTGGCTCAGTTTTGTGCAGCACGATAAGAACAGCTTTTTAACTCACGATTTTTTTTTCCGGGGCGCCCGATTTTTTTTTTTTTTTTTTTTCCGGGACGCGTGTTGCAAATCCGGGATTTCCGGGACAGTGGCTTCTAAAATCAACTTTCCAGGACAAATCCCGGATGGTCAGGGACGGTAGGCATGCCTGGTATCATCATCATCATCCTCATACTCATCCATCATCATCAAAAGTCTAAAAAAAAAAAAAAAAAAAAAAAAAAAAAAAAAAGAAGAAGTCTGTGGCCCTTCATGCCCTGCTTTTAGAGTGATTTCAGCATCGTTTTCCTGTCCACATCTCTAGCTCTTGGTGAACTCGTGTCGAGGTCACCGGTATCGGCGAGTTCATCGGGACTATCGTCATGGACGTTGTGGCGCTTTCCCGAGCGGGATCGGAGTGCTTACTAGCGCTAGTTTCGCGACTGAGCAGTTACTACTGTCGTCAGCAGAGGGCTTGGTAGGTAGCGTCTTGAGTATGCTGGATCAGAATCGACATCACCGAACACCGCCGAAGTGATTCGGTGACAGTGCAGTGTCTTCTCCGGTGGGTTGCCTCCTGTCGACCTGACACTGACTGCTCTGTGTGAACAGCCGGTTATGGGGACGGCGGCGGGATACGCCGGGGGTGTGATTGTGGACGGGGGAGCTGGGATCAGCGGCTTGGGATAGCGCCAGTTACTTTGGCACAGACGATGAGACAGAAGTAAAACCTGTTACTAAGGACTGCACACCTACACTGTCCCCCCCCCCCCCCCCCCCCACCTCCTCTCTCTCTCTCTCTCTCTCTCTCTCTCTCTACGTCTCGCTTTCTCGTCTGTAGAAATCATCGAAAATTGACCTTCAGGCATGGATGACGGTAAAAACGTTACAGCGAATTGACCCCCAAACTGAATCTATGCTGACACAAGAACACAAACACGCACACACAGAAGAGAGTGCAACACAACGATCATCTAATACACAACGTCAGACAGAATTGTGAATTTTCATTGTCGAAAATTCACGTGTCTGTTTTGTATCTTGTATGAAATCAACATGATTCACGCTGTATCATGTAGTGTGCATTTGCATTTTCGCTTAAAGTTAACATAGGTTTTTGACTGTATTTCCCCCCTCCCCTCGAATGAGACTGTAAGCCGAGGTTCCATATGTGACTGAGCACACGTAAAGCACATGTAAATTCCATCACCAACTTACGTAAACAAAAAAGGCCACTTAGGTCGTTGGCGTGGATAACACGTTACACGAACCATGCACCATGGTCGAAAATCAAAAGAATGAATTGGGAAAAAAAAAAAAAAGCAACGAATGACTGATATTGAATGAACAACACGGGAAACGACTGAATGTAACGCCAGCAGACAGCCCATCAGTGGGCTCAGCCCAGGTAGGCAGCCTGTTGTGCAAACGAGATCGTGGATTGTAAAGCGCTCGAAGTCTGTGCGCTTAAACCGAGGATAGGCACTATGCAGGTACCACCACTACTACTATTACCACCACTTCTCCTCCTCCACCCACTACCACGACTAACTAGCAGCACTGCCGTTAGATTCAATCGTCAGATCTTCTAGACTGTCCTATCAAGAAGTACTTCCCATTGTTTTTCATATAGTGAGGAAAAGATACACCCGAAGGTGCTAGTGGGACCCACACAAGTACCGTCCACAACTACGTGGATTTTCTACCCACTCCATCCCATCCCCCACCCCCACCCCCACCGCCACCACACCCCCGCCTTTTGCCCGTCCTCTTTCCCTGTAACCCCCCTTCTCCCTGTGGGGGGGGGGGGGGGGGGGGGGAATCTAGTTTATTGAGCAACAACATTAATATCTTTTTAAAAAAAATACAAAAAAAAAAAAAAAAGGACAACACGGCTGCGGGGTCCCGCTTTCATCCACCCTACGAACATAGCATCAAGTCCCTCACTTTTCCTGACCACTCAAGCCGCAAACACTCCTGTCTGTGCTTTTTAGCTTGGTGGAGACTTACTGCGCCAGTCTTCCTGGCAGGGCCGGACACACCCATGGTCCGAACTCTACTGCTACTGCACGTCTTCTCTGTAAGACCTCGAAAAGGGACCTAGGCACGCATCCCCTCTCTTCTCCTTCAGTCCCTCCCCTGCACCGGAGTGCCCCATCTCGACCTGCATTCAGTGCAAGATCTTCACAGTATTATGCTTACTACGTCCAGATCATTTTCTGAGTCGGTCCTCAATACCTTATGGAATTAATCTCTCCTTTCATACCATCCCGGCAGCTGTGCTGGCTAGTTTTGTGGCGTCCTGACATTGAGAGCACCCAGAGTCAGCTCAAAGTCCTTGTGGGGAAAATTTCTCACTGGTGCACCCCCCCCACCCTTTTTTTCCCCCCCCCCCCGCCCCCTCCCTCACGTGGAACGACCTTCGATCAGCTGTTCGCCATACCATATAAAAACCCCCCCCCCCTACCCCCCCCCCCCCCCCCCCCCTTTAAAACTGCCATCAAAACACATCTTTGAAGAGGAGTATCTTTGATCTAGCACGCTCCCTTTTCACTTTGCTCTGCTTCCTTTGCTAATCTCTCTCTCTCTCTCTCTCTCTCTCTCTCTCTCTCTCTCCTCACACACACACACACACACACACACACACACACACACACACAGAGAAAGTTCTCTCTCTGTGCGTGGGTGCGTGCGTGCGCGCGCGCGCGCGCTTGCGTGTGCGCGTGTGTGTGTGTGTAAAAGTATGGGGTAATTTGAGTAAATACAGAATACTAGTCACAGGATGTTTTTCTGAAGGAGGCAACTGCCGCACCACAAATAAAGAGCTTGGTAGACAAAACACGAAATGTGTCCTTTTCTTGTCAACAATGATAGATTTTACTGAAGTGATTTATCACTGTTAATGTTATTAGTCATCACAGTTAAAGAAAACCACACCTTAGTTGTCTTGAAATGAAAGTGATTAATACAATCTCAGGGCCTCCTCGGTCAATGAATCCCCTAGAACAGACACATAGTTACAGAATATTAGATTTTAGACCAGTGTGTTTCATCCACAAGCCTAATTTCAATCCAGATCAGCAGTTGACTTCATCACTGTACCCCCCCCCCCCCCCCACACACACACACACCCACCCACCCACCCCCCACCTCGCCAAAAGGTTTGGGACTATTTCATGGTCGAACAGGAATTTCCTGGAGATAAAGACCCAGCCCGAGTTCCTGTGCCGTTCAACTCATGTACCTGAGTGCCCTCCAGAACCCCGTCCCTCTTGGAGGACCGGGTGAACGACGACTGGACCACGGGACCACAGGAAGGTCTCCAGCATCGCAGCGTCTTCCAGAAATAGATCCGGAAGCGCCGGACGCTAAGGAAGTAGAGGTAGAAGTTGAGAGCGTGGGTGGAGTCGGCCAGGAGGAAGGCGATCTGTTTGATGATCAGCTGCTTGGGTGTGTGGCGAATCGACATGAAGAGGTGGTCCGTGTGGACGAAGAGGATGTAGTAGAGACATTGGGGCAGGACCATGAGGACGAAGAGCAGGGCGGCGGTTATCGTCATGGAAGTGATGGCGCGTTCCGACCGCCGGATCTCCCTCGTG
This sequence comes from Conus betulinus, assembly GCA_016801955.1. NCBI lineage: Eukaryota > Metazoa > Mollusca > Gastropoda > Neogastropoda > Conidae > Conus > Conus betulinus. Next base: position 16,440 of record JADBJO010006617.1, read on the forward strand.
ACGTTAGCCGATCCGCGGTTGGCTGCGGAGCCCATGAGATCGCGACGGCGGAGTCCAGCCTGTCGCAGCGAGAAACACAGCGCCGTGGTGATGACCACGAGCAGGAACTGAGGCAGCAGGGCGTACACCAGGGTGTTGAGCCAGGGCCACACGTCCACACCGTAATAAACCATCTCCTCTTTCGGCAGGCATTTCTTGCCCCTCGGCTCCAGCCCTGCCATCATGGGCACGTGGATGGAGAAGATGAGCAGGAGCACCACCACGCAGATGCAGTAGACTCGCCGCTTGCTGAGGAACCGGTGTCTCATCATGGGTAACACCACGGCCACTAACCGCTCACAGCCGATCAGCACGAGCACCCAGTTCGCAAAACTGCTGCACACGTTCGTCAAAGGCAGACTGTGGCAGAAGTCGGCGTTGTAGCTGAAAGTAGATGTGGAACTGGTTGGTTACCAGCTTGACCAGCAGAGCGGCACTGTCGCTGGCAGCCAGGAGGGCGACCAGAATGGACCCCGTGCTGACGGTCTGATTCTGATGATGGTCACTATGGCCGCGATGTTGCCGGGAAACCCCAGGGCGCAGATGACTTTCAGATAAATGGCGTTGTATAGACATGGCAAGAGCTGCCATTCTTCTCTCAGAATCCGGCGTTCCGATGAAATCTGTGGAGTCGTTGAAGGTAGTGATCACAGTGTAGTTAACCATGACAACGAGGACACCCATATTGATTGGAACAGTGGCACACAATTTCACAGATTCTCCTAAACCTGGTTCTAAAAAAAAAAAAAAAAAACTGCCTGAAGAATTATGAAAGCCTCTGTTGGATTTATTGGAATTGCTGAGGTCTGACGGATGCGTTCTTCCGACACATGCGTTCATTTGTTTGCCAGGATGTCCTCAGCTCTGTCACTTGCTAAAGAATGAAGATCGTGATGTCTCCACCACAGTTCACCCACCGGCATACGCCAAGGTCACCTCGGACCACATTAGTTGTAAAAGCACCGCCACGTCTGCTCTGCGCCTGACTGTGAGCGTTGTGCCGGACGGTAGACGACCTCGTGGCTCTGCTGTGCGCCTGATGTCTCCACAGTGCCCGTCAGTCAGGATGCACACACTGTGGGCGCCTGTAACAGTACACACAGACAGCCAGTGTTTTTTAAAGACATGCTCTCAGCACGCGTACATTACTCAGAATCATTATATTGCGTAATCATTCACCTGTCAATAGTCCTCTGGGGGATCATTCTTTCGTGATATTTTATGGATGTCTTTTGTGGTGTATGAAGAAAAACTTCAAAAACAAAAAAATCGGTCGTCTGTTTTGTATTGCTAATTGAATAATTGTCGTGTTGCACTCGTATGTGTGTGTTTATTTATGTTTTTTTTTAAATACGTAGTATTCCTAGCAAAATATTGATAAGTGCACAGTCGTATATATAGACAACATGTTGACACATGATGATGATATAATAATAATAATAATAAAAAATGATAATAAGAGAGAGAGAGAGAGAGAGAGAGAGAGAGAGAGAGAGAGAGAGAGAGAGAGAGGTGCGTGGGGGGGGGGGGGGGGGGCAATAGAAATAGACGGTCGGAAAGACCGGAAACTGCGCAACGCACCACTCTCTCAAACGAGACTGGAACAAAGACAGACAGATGTCCGTTATACCTGACAACAAACGATACAGATAATTGTCTCGCCGGACACACACGGCAAAGACGAGAGACTTCATGCAAACGAGGACTCTGCCACTCCATCACCGCATCCATCTCGTCGTTCCAAAACACGCGTGGCGCGTGTCCCTATGAGGATGAACTGCCCTGTAATCTTACGTGTCAAGAGAGGGTCAGTTGAAAAGAAGAACCGTGGGAAGTGCTGACGTACAAAATGGTCATGCCTGTACAGAGTGACGTTGTGAACCACTGTCCCAGTGAGCACAGTACAACGAGTAGCTTGAGTAGTCACTGGACAATTCGAAACACGCAAAATACGTTCATAAAAAACCGGCAAATCATGGAAACAATAGCTTTAACATAGCTAATTTGAGAGAGAGAGAGAGAGAGAGAGAGAGAGAGAGAGAGAGAGAGAGAGAGAGAGAGAGAAGCTTTGGTGATGACTGAATTTTCCCCAGGGATAAATGTACACAAAAGCAGAGTGTGTGTGTGTGTGTGTGTGTGTGTGTGTGTGTGTGTGTGTGTGTGTGTGTGTGTACGTGCGTGCCTGTGTGTGTGTGCGCGCGCACGCGTGTGTGTATCTGTGTGTGTGTGTGTGTGTGTGTGTGTGTGTGTGTGTGTGTGTATGTGCGTGCCTGTGTGTGTGTGCGCGCGCGCGCGTGTATGTATGCGTGTGTGTATGCCTGCGTATGAGCGTGTGTGCATGTGTGTGTGTGTGTGTGTGTGTGTGTGTGTGTGTGCGCACGCGCGTGTGTGACGAGTTGGAGACGTTGATTGAGGGAAAATCGTACCTTTGAAGTAAGTTCTTTCTTTCTTCTCTGTCTTCCTTCCTTCTTTTTTTTCTTCTTCCCCTCTGTGTTTAAATCAGTAACCCATGCGCATAGCTTTAGGCCAATGAAGAGAGAGCGTAATTACAAGCAAAATCTAGACAGCAACCTGCTCACGGGAAATATTTGTGTGTTCACTTTGTGTCAGGACGATTCCCGAGGGGGACATTTAGGTATCCTAGGCAAAAGAAAGCGAAGACGCGAGCTTTTGTAGATTTTCAGTACATATAATCCATGTTTCCTTGGGGTTGCCTTTGAGCAAGGTTTCCATCCGGCACAGTGTGTCTCACCGTGGCAATCTCCACTCTCATCTCCGCCAGGAAATAGAGAAATAAAAACACCCGAAGGTGCTGGGGTGGACCCAGAGAAGCACGGTCTCCACCTGCCTTTAGAGCAGTCCTGTACCACCCTTGGAGGCCTGCGCTGTGTTTACGATGGGTACAGGCACGCGCAGGACACTCCATTAAGATATCAAGGGGACATAACTGCTCCTGAACATCAGACTACAGAATGCAACTCATAACAGCCTTAAAGTAGCATCCCCCATGGGTGTACCAGCCCTTATTTCATGACTGCAGAGCCGACCGGCGAAAAACACCACCCTCCAGCTGTCGAGCACAGCCCACAGACCCAACCACCCCTGCCCACGGACAGATGAAGACAGTGCCACTCCAGACACAGCCAAGCTTTCGCCTTACGGTCTTATGTGTCCTCAAGAGAGAATCCAAAGCTGTAGTCTTTCCCACTGTCAACAGGACTTTCCCTGTGGTCAGTGGGTCTTTCCTCACCGTCACTGGACCTTTCCCCAGGGTCAGCCTAGTTAAGGTAAAGATAGTGCATTGACGAGTAGAAGCTCCCTGGGTCTTTCCTTGAGCTTTTCCCGCCAGTTGATTATCTTCTTTCACGGGGGTGAATGGGGCGATTGCCCTGCTTGCTTGCTGATGACATGGATGACAGTCAAGCTGACTTTTGTTCTTTCAACAGGATTTGTTTTGCAGGCGATGAAAAAAAAAAAATCATGATGGGAGAAATTAAATTTCTCTCTCTCTCTCTCTCTCTC
>JADBJO010006617.1:30000-32500 GCA_016801955.1 Conus betulinus
TTTGAAAATGGGTAAAAATAGTCTTACGTCATCCACACCTTGTCGTAGCCATACATAATTAAATCCGGTGCTGCCTAGAATTTCTCTGATGCCTGTTACCCAGCACCTGATGCCTTGATCATCAAGATTTACTTGCATAAGATAAGCCTGTTTAGGTAATCTATTCAAGCCCATGTCTAATAATCTAAACCAATATTTCAATGCTTTCATATATGAATTTATGTATAAGGGATGCCTGCTTAATTCTGAGTATACAAGTTTATTAGGTGTTTTAAGTGGAACGCTAAGGAATCTTTTGCAGGCTAATAAGTGTACTTTCTCAATGTGCTCTAAACGTTGCAGACCCCATATTTCCGCTGAGTACAGTAAAATTGGCTGGATTTTTGGAATCAAAGATTTTGAAGAATACTTCCCGAGACATTTCTTTGCAATTTGTTAAACGCACGGCACAAAAGATAAAGTGCTTTCTTTGCCTTTGTTACCATGTGCTCTATTCCAATATTCTTACTAAGCATGGTAGTAAATGTGAAACCCAAGTAACAGTAGTTGTTGACTGTCTCAATTTCTTCACCATCATAATACCATTTTTATAGTCTGCCTAAATAGCCTCCTTCCTGAACACCATGACTTTAGTTTAGATTTGTGTTAACATCTAATCTTAACCTACAACAACATGTTTTCAATGAGTTTAGTTGTGCTTGTAGACCACCTGGTGTAGTAGAAATAAGAGCTACATCATCAGCAAAGAGCAAAATGAAGATCTCAATAAGATTAGGAAGCAGTTGCACTCCATGGATCCCCTTTTCATTAATGTGGTTGGCCAGTTGGTTAATAAAGAGTGAAAACAGTGTTGGACTCAGTCCACATCCTTGTCTTACACCAACAGGGCAATCAAAAAATTCCGAAAAATCTCCATTACATCGTAAACATGAAATGAGAGAATCATACATGGACTTCAGGCAACATAAAAATTTCCCCTGTATCCCTTCATTATACAGGCTTTGTAGTAATTTGTCATGGGTGAACCGAATCAAATGCTTTTCTGAAATCCACAAAAGCAGCATAAAGTTTTCGACCTTTTGAACGTAAACATCTCTGGACAATAGTGTATAAATTGAATATTTGATCAACCGTTGAATAATTGTTTCTAAAACCAGCTTGATTTTCAGCAATTATGTTATTTTCCTCTAGCCATGAATACAATCTCTGGTTCAGAATAGAAGTAAAGCATTTACAAGTGACATTAATCAAGGAAACACCTCTATAATTATCAGGGTCGTCTATATTCCCCTTTTTGAAAATAGGCACTACAATGGCTTTCGACCATTCACGTGGATACACACCATTATAAAAAAATTTTGTTGAATAACACAGTGAGAAAGTTAACAATAATTTGACCCGCTGTTTTAGCATTTCTCCAATAATACCATCTGTGCCACTTGCTTTTCCACATTTAATTTTCTTCAGTGCCTTTTCTACTTCGTGGTATGCAATGACCCGATTCAGAGGATGCTCCTGTCCCTCTTTTATATCTGTTTGGGGGATAAGTTCGATCCACTGTACAACCTTCATTTAAAGAAAACGTTTTTTTGAAAATGTTCAAACCAATTCTGTGTTGTAATAGTACCACTTATTCTCATCTCATTCCTCAGTCCCAAGCATTTGAGACGGTTCCAGAATAAAGCTGAATTTTTTAAGTTAACACTTAGTTTTTCAGCCGTTTGCCTACGGTAACCTCGCTTTTTGCATTTCAATAGTTTCCTGTATATTTTTCTGCTTTCAGCATAGAACAATCTCATGTCTTTACATATACATTTTTTTGTTAGATTTTCTTGAATTTGTCTGTAACTTTAATTTTCCGTCATGGCATTTACATTTCCCCATCCCGTTTGAACGTTTGGAGTACACGTAAGCGTCTTTTACATCCCTGTTTAGCCCTTTTGCACTCCTCATCAAACATTCAGATCTCTGAGATTGCTTCTTAGTAGACACTGTTTTCTGCATACACTTACCAGCTCTAAGCAGATATTGCGTAAACAAATCCATTGCTGAATCAACATCTTCATCAATCTGTTCCATTGCTTCCTTTAACATAGTTATACCTTCGTAGTCTTTAAGACAATCTTTATATTCTTTTCATTGTCCACATTCCACACAGTTTTTTCTCTACCATTGTCTTTAAGGCAATTAGCATTCTGTACAGTTTCCTCATTCATGACCTTTGTGTACAATGTTAGTTGTACGGGTAGGTGATCTGAGTCGACCAACTCTTTTACAATTAATCGCATGTCTGAGAGATGAGAGGGAAAATTACATGACATCAAGAAGTAATCTATCACGCTTGACCCTTTTTCTGACACGTAAGTACAACCAGAGTCACAATTCCATTTTGAGGTACCGTTTACAATAAAACAGTCCGTAATTTTGCACAATTCAACTAGCTGAGTCCCAAAGAGATTCATTTCCATATCATCAGACTTTCTGGCAAAAGTATTTATGT
>JADBJO010006617.1:55000-62500 GCA_016801955.1 Conus betulinus
TGTGTGTGTGTCTCTCTCTCTCTCTCTCTCTCTCTCTCTCTCTCTCTCTCTCTCTCTCTGCAGCCTGTGCACATAAACGATTTCTTATCTGGCGGAGAGCTAGACATAAATATGAATTTTGGAGCAGTCATCAAGGAAATCGCTGCCAAAAGCGGAAGATTTTAGACAGCAGGTAGTATATCTGATGTCGAAACTGCTCGTGCATACACATCCGTATGCGTGCGCGCGCGCACGCGCGCGTGTGTTTTGTGTGTACGCGCGCGCGTGAAATTTTCATTTATAACAACTATGTCCGTTCCTGCCGTTCCTTGATGACTGCTCCAAAATTCATATTTATGTCTAGCTCTCTGCCAGATAAGAAATCGTTTATGTGCACAGGCTGCAGAGAGAGAGAGAGAGAGAGAGAGAGAGAGAGAGAGAGAGAGAGAGAGAGAGAGGGAGGGAGGGAGGAGAGGAGAGAGAGAGAGAGAGGAAAGCATTCCTCTCTGTCTGTTTGTCTATCTGTCTCTCACTCACTCACTATCTCTGTCTCTCTCTCTCTCTCTTTCTCGCTCGGTCTCTCTCTCTCTCTCCCTCTCTCCCTTTCTCGCACACACACAAATACATAGGCAGAAATGCATTGAAAGTCGCTGACGCACACACGTACACGCATAAGTCACACGCACGCACACACCCACACGCACGCACGCACGCACGCACGCACGCACGCACGCACGCACGCACGCACGCACGCAGATAAACCCCCGCAGACACGCAGACACATAGGCTTCATACGCCAAAACACGCATAGACTAACACACACACACACACACACACACACACACACACACACACACACACACACACACACACACACACACACTGACCGACAGACCGTCAGACATTCGCGCGCGCACGCTTAAGCGCTTGTCATCTTTTGAATACGTTAAGCTTTGGGTTTCATATTTCTTCAGTTGAACAAAACAAGCACGAAAAGAGACACGGAGGGGAGAAATACAACACTCACACCGTGCAAGCTCTTCTAAATCCATCCCTTAGCGTCCTTTCACTAACCCGCCATCCCAAAGTATCTTTTTTTCATCTTTCCATTTTTTTCATCCCTGTACTTCTTCTTTTTCTGCATACGCAGGCTGATACTCCTGCGGACACTCCCTCTATGGACAAGCAAGTATGAATCCCATCTGCCCAACAAATAGAGTGGAGTTTTGTGTATATGGCCGTTTTTGATCCCACCATTAAGGCAGCCATACTCCAGCTTCGAGAAAGGTGCATACTATCTGTAACGTGTCATCCATACCAACGGCCAAACTGGCCTTCTCTTCCGAAAGTTGGTGATGGGATTTTACGTGTGTGCAATATGTTATGCGTGCGTTCACTCACGAACCCTGGGTTTATAGACTCATTCGAAGGGCTGTATGGGAAATGGAGTCAGAACCAATGTTATCTCCGAGGGAAAAAAATCCCCCTGTACGAAACAGCCAGGCGGAGATTCGAACCCGCAACTCTTGGATTACGAGTCCGTTGCTCTACCAACTGAGCTATTCCGGCCCCCATCTCTGTACGATCATGCTTCCGCTCCCTTTCCAACTCTGCGTACTCCCCCCCCCCTCCCCCCGCACCCATCCACTCTTCACCTTCCCATCTGTCAGCATTAACATCTTCTCCTTCTGTTCACGATGGGGTGTTTTCTCATCATTGCCGTCTGTCTGCTTGAGTTAGTCCCCTTGATTTCAGTTCCAACGTTGATGAAGGAGGGGCTGTGAAGACTTTAACGTCTTAACTCAGGTGGAGGGGGTTGTATAGGGGTGGGAACAGTGCGTGCGTGTAGGAAGATGTAAAGGGGGGTGGTGGTGGTGGTGGTGGTGGTGAAGGTGAGGAGGGTGTGGGGGAGAGGGGGAAGGGGTTAGCTTACAATCCGGCCATAAAACTCCGAGCGTTTTTACGTATCATCCTGATGGCTGGTTCTCATTAAAGCTGTAGATATTTGAACCCCCTACCCTACTGTTCATGTTTGTAAACAGCAAGAGCGTATTGGCTTATTGTAGGTTGTGTGTGTGCGTGCGTGCGTGCGTGCGTGCGTGCGTGCGTACGAGCGTACGCGCCTGCGAGCGTGCGTGCGTGCGTGCGTTGTGTTGTGCTGTGCTGTGCTGTGCTGTGCTGTGCTGTGCTGTGCTGTGTTGTGTTGTGTGTGTGTGTGTGTGTGTGTGTGTGTGTGTGTGTGTGTGTGTGTGTGTGTGTGTGTGCGTGCGTGCGTGCGTGCGTACGAGCGTACGCGCCTGCGAGCGTGCGTGCGTGTGCGTGCGTTGTGTTTGTGCTGTGCTGTGCTGCTGTGTGTATTGTGTGTGTGTGTGTGTGTGTGTGTGTGTGTGTGTGTGTGTGTGTGTGTGTGTGTGTGTGTGTGTGTGTGTGTGTGTGTGTGTGTGTGTGTGTGTGTGAAGTACAGGAAGATTGAAAATATACAGCCCTTTACAGCACACACACACACACACACACACACACACACACACACACACACACACACACACACACACACACACACACACACACACACACACACACACACACACACACACACACACAAATGATATAAAATGAATATATATTATATATCTATATATATATAGGATAATATATATATATATATATATAGATACACTTTATTGTTAAAATGAGAAAGCTTGGCTGTGTTAAAATGAAGAAGTATTCGAAAAATATATCTACACAAGCTTGTTTCAAGCTCTCGCTCTGATATCTTAAGGAAAAGAGCGAGAGCTTGAAACAGCGCAGGCTTGTAGAGATATTTTTAATACTTCTTCATTTTAACCCTTCCCTTTTTTTAATACTTCTTCATTTTAACTTTTTTTTAAGATGTTGCTCCCCAGGTGGTTCAGTATTTTCGTAATATCGAAGGGAGAGAGAGAGAGAGAGAGAGAGAGAGAGAGAGAGAGAGAGAGAGAGAGAGAGAGAGAGAGAGAGAGAGAGACGCTCCAAACAACAAGTACAACAATAGAAACAACAAAAAGCAAAAACGGCAACATCAGCCACACCAAATATTTTGCATTATTTCGACCTTCAGCAGTCTTTCTCAGAGGTATCTGATGATCACGTGAAACCGGGTATCCAATAATCCACTCACGGAAACACGTCATAAAAGTGTCTAGCCCTGTACTCTGTTTGTCTGTGTGTCCTTGGCGGTAACTAACCCCCCTCTCTTTCCAAATTTGACTTCATTTTCCCGCCTCAGTCACTCCGCTTTGAAACGTCATAAAAGATCTCGCTAACTCCCCCCCCCCCCCCCATCTCTCCTCCGTACCCCCTCCTACACTTCTCTCTCCCCCCTCCCACCACCATTCCCCTTCTCACTATCTTTCTCCAAGCCCCATATGTCCGCCATAACCCCCAACACACCGTTCATACCCCCCCCCCCCCCCCTAATCTATATCAGTTTCCTCTCGACCCACTACCTCCTTCCCCCTCACCAACCCTTCTCACAAGTGTCCGTTTCGACCCCCACTCTGGTCCCGCCTCCCCCCCCCCCCCCCCTCCTCACACACACCCACACACACATACCGTCTTCCCATTTCTCTCACAATCGAACTGTTATATCCTTGTTTTGTTTTGCATGTCACCAATCTTTTTTCGCCTTTTTTTTTTCTTCAAAACTCACTGATCAGCAATTCTCAAGTACAGTGTATCTCCAACAAATGAAATTAAAACCACGGTCATGCATTTTCATTTCAAAATCAAATAAGCATGTAAATACTGGAGCTAGGGTGGTGAGCAATATGAATCCCCATTGCAACGCGGAAGTAGTCATTTAAAAGCAATAAAAGGCTGTTTTATTTTAAATTTTCTTGCACAAGATTTACTACTCCTAAAAGAGGATCTTATCATAAACGCATATACAAACTTGCACACGGAGGTAACTTTCTATGCTCCCTGTAAGTCTGTCTGACTGCCTGTCTGTCTGTCTGTCGGTCGGTCTGGTTGGCTGGCTGGCTGGCTGTCGGTCCGTCTGTCTGTCTGTCTGCCTCTGTGTGTGTGTGTGTGTGTCTCTCTCTCTCTCTCTCACTCACTCACAGACACACACACACTCTCTCTCTCTCTCTCTCTCCCCCCCCCCCCCCCCCCACACACACACACACACACGCACACGCACACCCCCCCCCCCCCCCCACAAGTGATATGCATGTGGTTCTGATATAACCCAGTCCATGTGCATCTTCATTGTGAACAGCTGAAACCAGTTTTACCGATACACTGGTTTTGTTTAAAGCCATTGTAGCTGATAAGAATACCATGGTGAAGTTGTTCATGGCTTAGTTCAGAATCCTGCTGGCTCTTTACTTGGACTGTTTGACAATGAGTTATTTTTCTCTATAATTGAAGTTTATGCTTTCGTATTTTGAATGAGTGAATAATACCTGTGAATTTGCAAACATCAAATTAGTACACATACATATGCATGCGCACAATCATCGGCACACATAATCACACGCGCATGTATTGATACACTACTGGTCTTGATGTCTTTTTCTGTTGTCTCTACCGCTTTCCGTGTGAATCACAGTTTGTCAACAGACGTTAAACAAAAGGACTAACACACACACACACACACACACACACACACACACACACACACACACACACACACACACACACACACACACACAGTGGGACAGGCTTGGATCTTAAAAACTGTTGTTACAATCATGAGACGGGTGAAAGTGGGACTTGTCTTCTGCATGTTGGTTTTTTTTTCCAGGCCACGACAGACTCAACATTGCACAGCAATTCCAGTTCAGCTCCATCGTTTACGTACACTGAAAAGATAACAGTAAGGATGGAAACTTATATCTCCTGTATGCCTCGTCTCTAATCTTATGCATATACTTTGATTAACGAGGTCTTTTTAACGCTCGTAAAACTGGGGAAAAGGTGCTGTTTAAACAACATGTCGGCCACCTTGATTTTCAGTGTTTTACATGTTTTAATTTAAAATGTCAATAGATCTCCTAGGCTAATATTAAAGAATGCATCCTAAGGGAGCCTTATGCCACATTTGGCGCTTTTATCCATATTGCAACGGTACTCTTAGAATTCACTATTAAGCCACCTGACAAGATATGGGATCATTAAAAGAGTGTACCGGAAACATGAGGCAGGGCGCCATGTTGAAAACTGTCGACAAAGAACTGGAGACGGAGTAGAATCTTTAAAACTTTATGAAACCGCGAGACAGGATGAGGACCTTAAAAACTGAGATTGAAACCAAAAGAGAAAATGACATCTTTACAACTGATAATGAAAATAATAGATAGTATGATAGTGAACTGTGTGTAAAACATGAGACAGGCTTGGATTTCTAAATTTGTCAGCAGAAGATACGTACAACGGTATGGCATCTTAAAGATATCAAATGAGTTATGAGACGGAATACCATTTTTTAAAAATTGTCTATAAAAACATCAAACAAAATTTGATCTTTAAAACTGTCCATGAAAACATGAAGTAACTTGTGGCATTTAATATTACCCCCCCCCCCCTCCTCCTCCACACACACACACACACACACACACACACACACACACACACACACACGCACGCACGCACGCACGCACGCACGCACGCACGCACGCACGCACGCACGCACGCACGCACGCACACACACACACACACGCGCACGCACGCACGCACGCACGCACGCTCATAAGTGAAGTGTGAGAGTGCATGGGATCTGCAAAAATATCCATGAAAATACCAGATAATATGGGATCCTTAAAACTGTCTACAAAAGCATGACAGGCTGAATCTTTAAAATTATCAATAAAACATGAGACAGAATGGAAATCCATCATACTGTCAATCAGAAACAAGAAACAAGAATCAATCTTTTAAAAACTAACGAGGACCTAGTGGCAACTCCCCCAAACTTACTGCGAAGAACACATTACGGTATGCCAGTGATATGCACTGCAACATTTGTGCACGGATTGAGAACACGTTAGCGCATGCTGATACTGTAACCTACAAAAAGCAGTCCACTGATGACGTAGTGGCTTGCCAAAGATGTAGACTACAAACTTGCTGCGTAAAACACGCTGCGGCATGCTGGTAATATACTCCAAAAACCTACTGCACAGACCATTTCTAATATTCCAATGATGTAGACTAAACAGAACATGCATATTCCAATGATGTAGACGACAAATCTACTGCAGAGAACATGTTAGGCATGCCAGCGATGTGTAGACTACAAACTTACTGCACAGAACACGTTGTCGTATACCAAAGTAGATTACAAACGTACTGCACAAAACCCGTAGTGGGAAACACGTTGTGGTTTGCTGATGGACGTAGACTTCAATCTTACAGCACAAAATACGTCGTGGTTTTTCCATGAAGTAGACACACAATTTTACAGCACAACACACGCTGTGGTTTGCTGATGACGTAGGCAACAACAGTCTTACAGCACAACACACGCTGTGGTTTGCCGATGACGTAGACAACAATAGTCTTACAGCACAAAACACGCTGTGGTTTGCCGATGACGTAGACGACAACAAACATACAGCACAAAACACGCTGTGGTTTGCCGATGACGTAGACGACAACAATCTTACAGCGCAAAACACGCTGTGGTTTGCTGATGACGTAGACAACAACAATCTCACAGCTCAAAACACGCTGTGGTTTGCCGATGACGTAGACAACAACAGTCTTACAGCACAAAACACGCTGTGGTTTGCCGATGACGTAGACAACAACAGTCTTACAGCACAAAACACGCTGTGGTTTACTGATGGTGCAAACTCTACAAACTGACTAACACAGAGCATGTTCTGGCAGACCGATGATGCGGACTAACTACCTCACAGCATGCAACATCTCTGGGCATGCCAATGACGGCTGCAGTTTTCCCAAGCATCTCCTGGCTAGCAGGCTGTCACATTCTCCCACATTTAGCATTTTACTGCTCCAGAATGAGACACACATTCTTCTTTCCAGCTCCTGCTGTACCCTATCTTCTTTTTCTCTCCCCCCCCCCCCCCCCCCCCCCCCCCCCCCCCACGTCCCTCACCTCCAGCCCTCTGTCATCATGTTCTTCTCTCTTCTTTCACATCGCTTATTTGTCTGTTTTTTTTTTTTTAACTTTCTTTGTCATCTCAGTCTGTGTCGCTTAGTCCTTTTTGACTCGAAATAGAAGATTATAGCGGGCTTTAATCGAAGACATTCGATAAAGACATTCTGTATAAGACATTCACTTTTTTTTTTTTTTTTACACCTGATGGGGAAGGCACAATGAGAGAGTAGTTCAAATCCCGTTGATAATTAAAGTACGAATTACCATGTTTACTACCTGTCGTAACTCGTTGTCTGTCGGGTGGTGTCAGTGTTAGATAAGACAACCCTCTCGCCCTCTACCACCCTCCTCCCCCCCACCAACCCCACCTTCACATTCTCCGACCCTCTTCTTTCTCTGTCTGTCTGTCTGTC
>JADBJO010006617.1:67500-70000 GCA_016801955.1 Conus betulinus
TACGTAGTAATAAGCATGCATATATACATACGTTCAGTATCCAGGCACGTGGACGCGTTTGTCAAGCTGTTAGTGATAGCTCCTCGTGCACAGCTGGCTCTGGGACTGCCGCTGAAGTAGGCTGGGTACGGCTGTGTGTATAGAAGAGCTGAAAAGAGAGAGAAGCAGGAGTAAAGACGTTGATGAAAGGGTACTAGAGTTAAGATACATCATTAACAGCTTTTACGACAAGACTCTTCTCTGTACCCTGAAAGGTGAAACAAACAAAACAAAAACAAACAAAGAATGTTATCTAGACACCGTCTTCGAATTATATTATCAACAGAGCAAAACCAAACAAGTAAACAAACAAAGAAACAAAACACATGCTGTTTTCTGCTGTGTTCCTTTGCTGTTACTGTACTTTATTGTTCTGATGATGATGATGGCGATGATCTGATCGGGATGATGAAGGTGATGATGATGATGATGATAATGATGATGGTAATGATGATGATGATGATGATGATAATGATGATGGTGATGATGATGATGATGATGATGATGATGATGATGACGACTGAATTATATATTGACTGCTAGACTGAGTGAGTGAATGAGTGAGTGAACATGTGAGTGAGTGAGTAAATGAATGAGTGAGTGAGTGAGTGGGCGAGTGACTGAGAGAGTTAGTGAGTGAGTCAATGATTTAATAGAAAGTTAAAACTGGCCAGCCTTCATTTGTGAAGACCTTTTTTTTCCGGAAAAAGGCCTGTAATAAACGCTGTCTGTTGTTTCTCTGAAAAAGAACAGTCGCTATGAATGCCAATACCATCGCAAAACTTGACTGATCATTATCAAAGGAAGTGATTTTGCATATTGGAAAGTGAAGTGTCTGCTTGTTTACTGGTGGTGTATTACTTCATTTAAGTTAAGTTTTCACGGTTATATGTTTTCAGTCTGGTTTATGTATTATAATTTTGTTCCTAATGGATATGTGCGTAAGTATGTGTGTGTGTTGTGTGTGTGTGTGTGTGTGCGTGTGTGTGTGTGTGTGTGTGTGTGTGTGTGTGTGTGTGTGTGTGTGTGTGTGTGTGTGTGTGTGTGTGCGTGCGATAAAGTGACACGATATATATATATGTGACATCAAAATACGTCAAGGACCAAACATTTGGAACAATGCACTGGAATGTAGGAAGGGGGACACTTCAATGCCTCTCTCAGAGTTAATGAGACACAGACATTGGCAACACACACACCCTTTTTCACCCCAGCCTCTGGTAACTGAAAGTTGTCTGCAGACAGTTCTGTGTGCGTGCAAAGACACTTTGCAACGATGTTTAGAAAACACACACACACACACAAATATAAAAAGGCATTCGTTGATCTCAAAGTAAATCAGAGACGAATGGTTGGAACAACGGTGAATTCAAGTATCATGAGGTGTTGTGAACACACTCTTGTTCCTCCTTCCACCATTACACCTATCTCTCCCCGGCTTTCCTCTCCACCCTTAACATACATTGTGTTCTAATTCTTTAGATGTTTTGTTAAAGTGAATCTTTGTCATACAAGCGAAATAGATCTCATCATAACCATGACCTTGATTTCTGTATTGCAAAGCGTTGATTCACACATGAATCGAAAAAGGTTCGTTTCACATTGGATCATACGATTCGCGTGAGTTTCAAATTCGAAAATCTACATAAAGAAATCATTCGATGAAGAGATATCTCCAGTATCCGTCCATCACACACACACACACACACACACACACACACACACACACACACACACACATATATATATATATATATATATATATATATATATATATATATATATATATATATATATAGTTAGGCAGTTAGGCAGTTAGGCAGAATCATCTACCACTGCAAATATGAAGGCTTATCACCCCCCTATTTCTATAATCTGAGACATAAAAGCAAGCTTTGTTCATAATTCAAATATGTCTTGCAGTCATTGCAACACCTAGCTGCTCTGTAAGTTGCTGGAATGGTGCTCGGTACTTATCCTGGAATTTATTGTTCATTGTAATTTAGTCCCTTGCGGATTCATTCCAAGAACTGGCCCTCAGCACTTGTGTCTTAAGAGGTTATCTTTTTATATTTTCTACTTTTCACAAGAAAATGTAGCTTGTTTTGCTCTTTCATGATTTTCTTTTGCTTCTTAGGTGGCACCTTTAGTTAGTTTTTGAAAACTCAAGACACATACTATGGTATTGCACACCAGCCTTTTTCTGGTATAGCATTCTTCTTAGAACCGAAAAGGCAGAGGAGTCAAATTACCACTTTCCGCGGTCACTGAGAAAAAACAATCAGGTTTCGAAATACCGGTATCTGATCAGGAGTTATATGATAGTGAGCTTACTTCCCATTGGAGATACCGGTATCTGACCAGGAGTTATATGGTAGTGAGCTTTCTCCCCATTGGAGGTAGTCTCTCTCTTTAGAGACTATAAGCTTGCTGAAGGTTCATTTTGAGAAGCATTTATTTA
>JADBJO010006617.1:75000-80000 GCA_016801955.1 Conus betulinus
GCTCTGAAAGCATCGCGGGTATCAAGAAGTTCATGGCGGCTGCCGATGGACGTGCATAGTAGCGCTCTCCGAAAGAGAGAGAGAGAGAGAGAGAGAGAGAGAGAGAGAGAGAGAGAGAGAGAGAGAGAGAGAGAGAGAGAGAGAGAGAGAGAGAGAGAGAGAGAGCGAGCTCATGCTGGCCCCGCGACTAAGCAACTATTGTCGGGGGAAGGGAGAGGGGGGAGGGTTGACAAAACAGATAGAGTTCTGCTTGTGTCCTGCTTAGAATAAGATCCACCACCTAAGTGACTCGGCAGCAGTGCAGTGTCTCCTCTGGTGGGTTGCCTGATGACGACTAGACATTGGCTGCTCCCTGCGGATTGCTGGTGTCGGGGCTGTGGCTGGACGGGCCAGACTGTGGCCTTGGACGGGGGCCCTAGGGGGTGGGAGTAGGGAGGTGGGGGGGGGGAGAGAACGCTGGAATGGGCGGCGATGATGCAACACCACTGAAGTTGCACAGAAGATGAGACTGCACTAAAAGAAAAAAATAAAGGGAAAGACTAAGAACAATAGTTGATGAGTTTCGCACTTGCGTACAATATTCTTTATTTTTTCTTTTTTTTTTTTTAAATTAAGGCGGTTGGAGACCAAGAAGAGAAGGAGAGGGAGGGGGGGAGGTGGATGAATAGAGAGGGAGAGTGAGGGGGAGGGCAGTTGAACGGATGGGTCATTGGTCAGTGTGGCGCCAAAGAAAGTGAGGAAGGAGAGGGAGGTGGAGGGGGATCTCAGGTGGACTGTTCCGGGTAGATAAGGGGGGTGGGGAGCGGATGGGAGTGAGAGGGATTGGGTGGGGTTGGTTGAACTGTGAAATCAGACGCGCAGCTACCTGTCACGTGCATGGGCTTGCATCGCAATTAATATACGTGTGTCTACACACACACACACACACACACACACACTTCACACACACACACTTCACACACATACACACACACACACACACACACACACACACACACACACACACACACACGCACATACACACACGCACACACACACACACACACGCACATACACACACGCACGCACACACACACGCACACACACACACACACACACACACACACACACACACACACACACACACACACACACACACACACACGCACGCACGCACGCACGCACGCACGCACGCACGCACTCACGCACGCACACTCACATGCACACCAGAAGAAACACCCAATGACAAGCAAACACAAACATTCAAACACATGAACATGCACACACAAACACTCCCCAGACATCAACAGGAACAAGAACCGCCCATCCCCCACACCCACCCTTATCTAAACACTCACACACACACACACACACACACACACACACACACACACACACACACACACACACACACACACACACACACACACACACACACACACTTTTCACACACACACACACACACACACACACACACACACACACACACACACACGCGCGCGCGCGCGCGCGCGCGCGCGCGCGCGCGCGCATAAATGATCATGTGCATGCTAAAGACCGTCGTGGACTTTAGAAGAAGCCGTCTCCCAGTGTGACAGACGAGTTCCCAGAGGCCTGCCCTGGAGGTGGAAGCTGGCCTCACATTGGGCTCTGCTTTGCTATTCATGGGGCTGTGCGTCTTGAAACCTGACCGTCGCATTCATATTCAAACGCCCAGAGTCTCTTCTCTGTCTGTCTGCCTGTCTATCTGTCTGTCTGTCTGTCTGTCTGTCTGTCTGTCTGTCTATCGTGCCTGTTTGGCTCCTCTTGGGTATCATTTTAGTCGGGCACTTGTTTGTTCCTGTTTGCTTGTCTGTCCGCCTGTGTGTCTGTGTGTCCCGCCTGTCTGTCTGTCTGCATGTCTGTCACACACACACACACACACACACACACACACACACACACACACACACACACACACACACACACACACACACACACACACGCACAGAGCAGAGAGAAGAGAGAAGAGAGAGAGAGAGAGAGAGAGAGAGAGAGAGAGAGAGAGAGAGACACTTTTGACACTTTTGACACTTAAGGTCTTATGACAAGGGGGGTAACAGGGTAATAACACATTCTTCTTCCTTACACTACAAGCAATATTACACAGTTATTCCCAATAATCAATCAAATCAAAACAAGCAAAACATAAAGAAAAAAAAAAAAAGTAGACACGAATCTTCGAATATCCTCTCAGACACGAGTACCCTTTTAGCATTACGATAGCAACAACAATGACAACCACAACGACAAAAAACAACAAACACGACGACACAACAAGAACACCAAGAACACAAACAACAACACACACACACACACACACGCACGCACGCACGCACACGCACACACACACACACACACACACACACACACACACACACACACACACGCGCGCACGCACACACACACACACACACACACACACACACACACACACACACACACACACACACACACACACACACACACACACACGAGGAAAATGTAATATTACAGATTGATCCGACCATCCACTCTTTTAGACGATGACTATATTACTGAACTATTCACATGCTTTTAGTCATGTTTTTGAGTTCAAGTCCTCTTTTTTTTATACAATATTATAAATGCTTTTGTCTTATTTTCATTGCTTCTGTAATGAATTTAGCGACTGACCTGATCATACAGTCGTCATCAGACGATAACAAAGAAGCCACATTTTGTCTTTCACAAACATCCAAAGTAAAGAAAGAACATTTTGCACGCACATCACTGTATGCAGTACATTGAAATAAGAAGTGCTTTTCATTATCAATAGTATATCCACATGAAGGGCATGGTGATTCTGTGGATGTTCCACACTCAAACCATCTTTTGTTTGCATTGAAACCTACCGTTCGTAACCTGAATCTTGCGTAACAACTTCTTTGCCATTTATCTTTAATGACATTAAGAAACTTCTCCGAATGAAATATGTTCTTAAAGGAGAAGAACCAACGATACTTTTCTTTGGTTTCCATATCCGAATGCCAGTTCTGAGAGAGAGAGAGAGAGAGAGAGAGAGAGAGAGAGAGAGAGAGAGAGAGAGAGAGAGAGAGAGAGAGAGAGAGAGAGAGAGAGAGAGAGAGAGTCGAAGTCGGATAAGTCGACATGCCAGTTATACTTTTTGGACGAGGTATCGAGCTGTCCGCTTATCCTGCAAGCCGGATAAGTCGGCATTTAGTGAATGAGTTCATGTTGAATTCCCGGTTGTCAACCTTCGCATTTATTTACTTCCCAATGACTGCACTTTATTTATTCATATATTCATTTTTTTACTGCTTCTTTTGCCTTATTTAAAAAATTTAAGATTTATTCAAATGAGGTCTTAAATTCAGTCATCGGTTTTATGACTGTACGCGATGACACAGACTATCTACGTCATGAATAGCGTTTTGGCTTGCACAGTTGTGATCATTGTTATGTATACAATGCTATCAACGGGGCATTTGAAGCAATTTACAGACTATCTAGACGCCAAGACTGGCGGGCGTTTATAGCTAGACGAACGGTCCTTAGAAGTGCACAGGAAAGTGAGAACATGAAATCAGACAAGTTTTATTTTCAGTGTAGTTCATCTCTGCAAATGTGTAAGAAAAAAAAATTGGAGTCATTAAAAACTGGAGAGTATAGATATAGCTAGTTTCCGCGACAGTATACATGTGTGAATCATCTCTGTCTGTCTGTCTGTCTGTCTGTCTGTCTGTCTGTCTGTCTGTCTGTCTGTCTGTCTGTCTGTCTGTCTCTCTCTCTCTCTCTCTCTCTCTCTCTTGCAAATATCAAAAATAAAGATGGTTGTCACCCCAGGGAATTTTGTGGGAAAAGAAAGGATAACCTGAAAGGGCAACAGGCAGAATGTAATGACATTAAAAACAACCGGAAACACGATTGGTCAACCCTAATCTCCCCCCCCCCCCCCCCCCCCCCCCCACGAAAAAAAAGACAAAAACAAAACAAACAAATCCACCCTCTGGCCGTTTTATTTTAACTTTCGTTCCTGCATATTTTGTAAGGTATAGTACAAACAGTAACTGCATATCAAATTTCAACTCGGTCGGCCTATAAACAACAGAGATCGGTCTCCTCAACAACGAGGGCTATCCAGATATTTTGGGATTTGTAAATAATCTCTCCCAGTTTCAATTTCTGTTAGGACTATCCAACAATCGAAAGGGAGTTACCCACTTACACTTAACCTCGGTCCATTAACATCAGAGATATGAGACACAACACGAGCAAACAACAAGAAAGAAAGCAGAGAACACGAACTGCTCAATGTCCACCCCTCCATCCAACTCCCTCCGTTTTCTACAGGGTGTATTAGCAGTGAATCCTTTCACTTCCTCTTAGAACGGAAGTCAAAAAACATAAAAAAAAGAGAACAGAATGGGAAACCAGAAAAGCAAGGATGCGAAGAAAGAAAGAATAATAAAAGAAAGACATACAGACAAAAAAAAAAAAGAAAGAACAGAGCACAGAAGCGAAAGAAAAAACAAAAGGGGGAGGGGGGGGGGGGGGGGGGGGGGGGGGGGGGAGGAAGAAAGAAAAGAGACATGCTTTCAAAATAAAGAAGATCAGGCTTATTTTGTCTACGCCGAGAGCTGAGTGCCAGCATTGTCTTCACCGAGATTTGCAGAAATGGCTTTTTGGTAAGTTGGACAGATGTCTGGTATTGAGGCAGACAGTGAATCTTTGTATGCTATTCTCTTCCCGTCGTCCCCGTCGTTCTGCGGATGGCGTCAGTTTCTACGAATGTGAAGAGGATAAAATGATTCGACTAATACGCATGTTGACTCGGCAATGTGTTCTTCAGGCTAAGAGGGCGGAGCACAGCATTTGAATGGCTTTGCATTATGATTTGAAACAGTATGTGGGCAAAAAGAAGAGAATGTCTTTTCGGGTAATGCTATGCCTTGTCTTGGATTAGCATGTTTCTCCACAAGGAAGGAAGGAAGGAAGAAAGA
>JADBJO010006617.1:82500-87500 GCA_016801955.1 Conus betulinus
GAAAAAGAAATTAAGAAATAAACTAAAACAACGACAACAACGACGACGAAAAACAACAACAAAAGAAGCACGCTCACGCACGCACGCACACACACACACACACACACACACACACACACACACACACACACACACACACACACACACACACACACACACACACACACTCACACACACACACACACACAGACACACACACACACACACACACACACACACACATACACACACACACACACACACACACACACACACACACACACTCACACACACAGACACAGACACACACACACACACACACACACACACACACACACACACACACACACACACACACTTGAGACTGTGTGTTCAGTGAGCCGCTGAGATAACAGTTTTGGCATATGGCGCTGATATGCATCTTGAAATCTCTCCAGCGGAAAGCTAGATTGTTCCTTTTCCCCACAGCAAAAAAGGATGTTTGTCTGGCACTGCACAGCAAGTTTCCGTACCGATTCAACTGCTCGAGGCCTAAGCGAGGCTGAATAATAACAAACAAACAACATCGACGACGACGACAAGAGCAAAAAAATAATAATAATAGTAACAACAACGATAACTGCTGTCTTTTCCCTTTTCTCCTGCTGTCTTTTTCCTTTTTTCTCCTGTCTTTGTTTTCCCCTCCTGCTGTCTTTTCCCTTTTCTCCTGCTGTCTTCCCTTTTCCTCCTGTCTTTCCCTTTTCTCCTGCTGTCTTTCCTTTTTCTCCTGCTGTCTTTTCCCTTTCCTCCTGCTGTCTGTCTTTTTTCCCTTTTCTCCTCCTCTTTCCCTTTTCCCTGCTGGTCTTTCCCTTTTCCTCCTGCTGTCTTTTTTCCTCCTGCTGTTTTCCCTCCTGCTGCTCTTTTCCCTTTTCTCCTGCTGTCTTTTCCCTTTTCTCCTGCTGTCTTTCTTTTCTCCTCCTGCTGTCTTTCCCTTTTCCTCCTGCTGTCTTTTCCCTTCTCCTCCTGCTGTCTTTTCCCTTTTCCTCCTGCTGTCTTTTCCCTTTTCTCCCTTTTCTCCTGCTGTCTTTCCCTTTTCCTCTCTGCTGTCTGCTTCCTTTTTCCTCCTGCTGTCTTTTCCCTTTTCCTCCTGCTGTCTTTTCCCCTTTTCTCCTGCTGTCTTTTCCCTTTCTCCTGCTGTTTTCCCTTTTTCTCCTGCTGTCTTTTCCCTTTTCTCCTGCTGTCTTTTCCTCCCTTTTCCCTCCTGCTGTCTTTTCCCTTTTCTCCTGCTGTCTTTTCCCTTTTCTCCTGCTCTTTTTCCCTTTTTCCTCCTGCCTGCTGTCTTTTCCCTTTTCTCCTGCTGTCTTTCCTTTTCTCCTCCTCCTGCTGTCTTTTCTTTTCCCTTTTTCTCCTGCTGTCTTTCCCTTTTCCTCCTGCTGTCTTTTCCTTTTCTCCTGCTGTCTTTCCCTTTTCCCCCTGCTGTCTTTCCCTTTTCTCCTGCTGTCTTTTCCCTTTTCCCCCTGCTGTCTTTTCCTTTTTTCTGCTGTATCTCTTTCCCTTCTCCTCCTGCTGTCTTTTCCCTTTTCTCTGCTGTCTTTCTTTTCCTTCTCCTGCTGTCTTTTCCTTTTCTCATGCTTTTTCCCTTCCCTTTCCTCCTGCTGTCTTTTCCCTTTTCCCTCCTGCTGTCTTTCCCTTTTCCTCCTGCTGTCTTTTCCCTTTCCTCCTGCTGTCTTTTCCCTTTTTCCTCCTGCTGTCTTTTCCCTTTTCTCCTGCTGTCTTTTCCCTTTTCCTCCTGCTGTCTTTTCCCTTTTCTCATGCTATCTTTTCCCCCTTCTCCTCCTGCTGTCTTTTCTTTTCTCCTGCTCTCTTTCCCTCTTTCCCTCCTCCTGCTGTCTTTTCCCCCTTTTCTCCTGCTGTCTTTCCCTTTTCCTCCTGTCTGTCTTTTTTCCCTTTTCCTCCTGCTGTCTTTTCCCTTTTCCTGCTGTCTTTCCCCTTTTCCTCCTGCTGTCTTTTATCTTTTCTCATGATATCTTTCCCTTCTCCTCCTGCTGTCTTTTCCCTTTTCTCTCATGATGTCTTTCCCTTCTCCTCCTGCTGTCTTTTCCCTTTTCTCATGATATCTTTCCCTTCTTCTCTCCTGCTGTCTTTCCCTTTTTCTCCCTGACTGTCTTTCCCTTCTCCTCCTGCTGTCTTTTTCCCTTTTCTCATGATGTCTTTCCCTTCTCCTCCTGCTGTCTTTTCCCTTTTCTCATGATATCTTTCCCTTTTCTCCTCCTGCTGTCTTTTCGCTTTTCTCATGAGATCTTTCCCTTCTCCTCCTGCTGTCTTTTCCCTTTTCTCATGATATCTTTCCCTTCTCCTCCTGCTGTCTTTTTCCCTTTTCTCATGATGTCTTTCCCTTCTCCTCCTGCTGTCTTTTCCCTTTCTTCTTGCTACCTTTCTCTTCGCCTCCTGCGGTCTTTTTTTCCTCCTCCTGTTGTCTTCTCCTCCTCCTACTCTTGTTTTCTTCTTCTCCTGCCTGTTTTCTTCTTCCTCCTTTGCTGCTGTCTTCTTTTTCCACGGCTGTTCTGTTTTTTTCCTCTTGTAGTCTGTCTTCTTCTCTCCTCCTCCTCCTGTCTTCTCCTTGTTTTCTTCCCCTTTTGCTTTCTTCTTCTTTTCTTCTTCTTCTTTCTTCTTCTTTTCTTCTTCTTCTTCTTCTCCTCCTCCTCCTTTCCTCCCTCCTCCTTCTCTCTCCTCTTCTTCTTCTTCTCTGTCTTCTTCTTCTTCTTCTTCTTCTTCTCTTCTTCTTCTTCTTCTTTTTTTTTCTGCTGACTTATTCTCTCACTGCAGTGTTCCTGTTCCCTTCTTCTTCCTGCTGTTTATTCATCTTCTTCTCCTGTGTTTTTTCTGTTTTCCTGTTGTCTTCTTCTTCTTCTCTACTGCTGCCTTCTTCTCTTCCTGCTCTTTTCTTCCTCTTCTCTTGTTGTCTTCTTCTCCCCATGTTGTCTTCTTCCTCTCCTCTTGCTGTCGTCTTCTCTTCCTGCTCTTTCTTCTTTTTCCTTCTCCACCTGTTGTTTTTTTTTTTTTCCTCCCGCTGCTGTTTTCTTTTCTTTCCGCTTGTTTTTTCTTCTCCCTTTTTGCTGTCTTCCTCTGTTCCAGGGTTTTTTCTTTCTTCTTCTTTTGTTGTCTTCTTGTCTCCCTTTTCCCCCCCCCCCCCCCCCCCCCCTGCTGTCTTCCTTTCCCCTCCCCTCTCTTGTCTTCTTTCCCTTCTTCCTCCTTCTTTTTCTCTTCTCTTCTCCTGCTGTCTTTTTCTTCTTCTTCTCCTGCTTCTTTCTTCTCTTCCTTCTCTTTTCTTCTTTTTCTTGCTCTTCTTTTCTCTCTTCTATTCTTTTTCTTCTTGTTTCTTCTCTTCTTTTTTCTTCCTTCCTCTCCTGTTTCTTCTTTGTCTTTTCGTTTCTTCTGTTGTCTTCTTTCTCTTTTCTCTCTTGCTGTCTTTCTTTTTTTCTTCTCTTCTTATTCTCTTTTCTTCTTTTCCTTTTCTGTCTTTCTTCTTTTTTCTTCTTTTTTCTTCTTTTTCTTCTTCTTCTTCTTCTTCTTCTTCTTCTTCTTCTTCTTTTCTCTTGTTGACTTTTCTCTCTCTCTATTGTCTTTCTTCTCCTCCTGCTGTCTTCTTCTTTTCCACCTGCTGTCTTCTTCTTCTCCTGTTGTTCTCTTCTCTCTTCCTGCTATTTTTTTTTTAGTCGACTGTCTCCTTCTCCTATCCTGTTGTCTTCTTCTCTCCTCCACCTGTTTTCTCCTTCTCCTCCTGCTGTCTTCTCGTCCTCTTCCAGCTGTTTTTAGTCTTTTTGTCTCGTGCTGTTTGCTCCTTCTCCTTTTGCAGTCTCCTTCTCCCCCCCCCCTCCTGTCTTCGTCTCTTACAGCTGTCTTTTTTTTTCCTTTCTTCCTGTGCTTTCTTTTCTTTTTTTCTCCTGCTATCTTTTTCTCCTCTTACTTTATTCTCCTTCTGCAGTCTTCTCATCCTGCTGTTTTCTTGTCTGGTGTCTTCTGCCTCTCCTCCTGATGTCGTTTTTTTTTTTTTTTTTTCTCCAGCTGTTTTTTCTTCTTCTCTTCTTGTTACTTCCTCATTCTTCTCTTGCTTGTCTTTCTCTCTCTCTCTCTCTCTCTCTCTCTCTCTCTCTCTCTCTCTCTCTCTCTCTCTTCCCCACACCCTCCCTTGCTTTTGATGGAACCGTTCCTTCCTTCTGCCTCTCTCTTTCCTATACTTTTTCTTTCAAGAGAAATGGGTGACAATGGAAATGGCGATTGTGATTACTAATTTATATCAAATAAAAAAAAAATGAATAGAAATTTGACAATAGTCCATTAATTTTCAGTGATATTCTTGACATTAACTTGAAGGCTAATAGGAGAGATGTGCACAGGGAATGAATTCGTCTGGTGTGGCTGTGAAGAAGAAAAAGAATAACAACAAAAAAAACTACTGCAAGACTCTATAATCAGATTTCCTCTTACGATTTTGGCCTTAATTCAAATTGACAGAAGACCTAATCTGACATCGCTGAATTCTACCTCAATTGATTTAATCTAATGCGAATCTGTTTCTGATTGAATGTATTCTTTAAAGGAAAAAAAAAAACCCCAGTCTTTTTGTCGGTGCTTGTTCTGGGATTTCTTACTGGGTTAACATGATTATTTTCATATCATTTGTTTTCTTAGCAGATTTATAAGAATTCTATTTCAAAACTGAACATTTGATTACTTCGAGCGGATGTCCATTACAGAAGTGAAAGGAAAGATTGTTAAGGTTTCAAATTCAAACGACTAGAGAGCGGGTAAAACATGACAATGATAAATGTCGTTTGGCCGAGAAAACAGAATTTTAATGATAAATGTCGTTTGGTGGGGGAAAAAAAAGAGGATTGTAATTGGTTACCTTCTCCTCGTTATAAAAAGGGAATACTCTTATTTTCTATAACATTTTCTGTCTGTCTTCTCTACTGCCATTGTCACTGTGCACAATTAAATCAGATTCAAATTCATTCAATTTTCAAAGCCGTCAAAGCTTT
>JADBJO010006617.1:90000-100000 GCA_016801955.1 Conus betulinus
ACAACATGTGCCTTGAATGGAACACAGCATGTGCCGTGAATGGAACACAGCATGTGCCTTGAATGGAACACAGCATGTGCCGTGAATGGAACACAGCATGTGCCTTGAATGGAACACAGCATGTGCCTTGAATGGAACACAGCATGTGCCTTGAATGGAACACAGGATGTGTTTTGAATGGAACACAGGATGTGTTTTGAATGGAACACAGGATGTGTTTTGAATGATACACAGGATGTGTTTTGAATGGAACACAGGATGTGTTTTGAATGATACACAGGATGTGTTTTGAATGGAATACAGGATGCGTTTTGAATGGAATACAGGATGTGCCTTGAATGATACACAGGATGTGTTTTGAATGGAACACAGGAAGTGCCTTGAATGGAACAAAAGAATGTTACTAAATGGAACACAGGAAGTGACTGAATGAACACGGGAATGGTCTTGAATGGAACACAGGACGTTTGATGTATTTGATCTCCACCAGCATGCTTGAATCATGGAGAGAAAGGAGGTTGGATAGGAGAGAAGGCATACAGATGAGGAAGAAGGGGGGGGGGGGGGGGGGGGGGGGGGGGGGGAGGGGGGCTGAGATTCAAGCGCAAGAAAAAAAAAAAAATGGCACAGCAATAAAACCAGAAATAAGAACAAGAAAGAAAACAAAAAAACATAATCCATCCTTCACCTATCAGCCATTGCAGCGAACGAAACCTCAGCGCTCCGCTGGAAGCCTGACGGAACCTTGGTAGTTATGGCCGTCTGGGAGATCTTGGATTGGTAAATTAGCCCTAAGACGGGAAGATCCATATCTCTGGTCGTACCGAGAAAATGGCGGTGACTGGGATGGCAGCTTGCAGGGAAAGAACTGCCTTCGTATTGAACCAACAAAAGATTCAGCACTGATGTGGCGCCGCCGTTTGGCGAGGCCATAAACAACACGACCGAAAAAAAAAAGCCAGAAATTATAGCAGAAGCCTTTGAAAAGATGATATTTTGTTTTTATGATGAGGTTGTGAAGTGCGTGCGCGCGCGCGCGCGCGCGCGCGCGTGTGTGTGTGTGTGTGTGCGTGCGTGCGTGCGTGCGTGTGCGTGTGTGTGTGTGTGTGTGTGTGTGTGTGTGTGTGTGTGTGTGTGTGTGTCTATGTATATGTCAGTGTGTCTGTGTGTGTTGAGAGAGAGAGAGAGAGAGAGAGAGAGAGAGAGAGAGAGAGAGAGAGAGAGAGAGAGAGAGAGAAATCTGAAATCTGAAATCTTTAATGAGGATAACTGAATAAGCATTTCAATACTTTTTTTCATCAGGTCCTCAAAAACAAAACAAAAACCACGTCACAAATTAGAGAGAGAGAGAGAGAGAGAGAGAGAGAGAGAGAGAGAGAGAGGAGAGGGGGGGGAGGGGAAGGAGGTTGGACACAGTCGGGGAGTTTCTCATTATGCTGAAAACAAGTTCACAAGACAGCCACTCAAAGCTTGTCAGTTATTGTGTCATGACGTACAGGGTGTTCTGATGCAATATCAGTCAAAATGAAAGTATCACGCGGTATTCATTTTCTTCCCTGTTTGTTTGCTTGTTTGATTGCTTTTTTTCTTTTTTTTTTTTTCCTTTTCAAACTGAATTTTTTTTAAAACAGGAAATGCTAACCGGTCACTTACGCTAGCAGTTCCTTGAATTCAATATTACCGCATGCGTGCATGCGGGCGTCTGTGTGTGTGTGTGTGTGTGTCCGTGCGTGCGTGTGTGTGTGTGTGTGTGTGCGTGCGTGCGTGCGTGTGTGTGTGTGTGTGTGTGTGTGTGTGTGTGTCCGTGCGTGCGTGTGTGTGTGTGTGCGTGTATGTGTGTGTGTGTTTGTGCGTGCGTGCGTGCGTGTGTGTGTGTGTGTGTGTGTGTGTGTGTGTGTGTGTCCGTGCGTGCGTGTGTGTGTGTGTGTGTGTGTGTGTGTGTGTGTGTGTGTGTGTGTGTGTGTGTGTCCGTGCGTGCGTGTGTGTGTGTGTGCGTGTGTGTGTGTGTGTGTGTGTGTGTGTGTCCGTGCGTGCGTGTGTGTGTGTGTGCGTGTGCGTGTATGTGTGTGTTTGTGCGTGCGTGCGTGCGTGCGTGCGTGCGTGTGTGTGTGTGTGTGTGTGTGTGTGCGTGCGTGCGTGCGTGCGTGCGTGCGTGCGTGCGTGCATGCATGCGTTTTGTGTGTGTGTGTGTGGTGTGGTGTGTGTGTGTGTGTGTGCGTGTGTGTGTGTGTGTGTGTGTGTGTGTGTGTGTGTGTGTGTGTGTTGTTCCTTACCTCGCATTCTGAGTGCCACCAGTGGCGTCATTCTGTGCCACTCCCCAAGCAAGACAAAGGCCAATTCTGGTTTTGGGGCTGTCGCTAGAACCAAAACACAGGGACGGCCCGCAGGGAACAATCAATGCGAGATCAGCATAATGGAACCCGCTCTCATATTCCAGTCTGACTCTACCATTCTCCTGCTTCTTGCCTTCCCTTTAACGGCGCGTTGCGTGGTTTCCATGCCGTTTTGCCGCCGATGTAGATTCTTTTGTTGTTCATGCATGAAAGTTAGGTTAGGAGGACTGGTGCCAGCGTCGAACGGAGGTGCTTGCTGTGAACATTTGACTAGGGGTACTGGTCCCTCTGCTTTTATTCTTCTTCTTCTTCTTCTTCTTTTGTGTCTTTTTCCGTTTTTTATGTCCCGCCGTGCCCTCTCTTTCAGTTCATTCACAAACTAAAGAGTTAAACACATCCAACAATTTATTAATATCGATTAATGAAACAAAAGAATAATAATTATATGAAGGATTGCAAATAACAGACTATAGGTTAAGTTGTGTAGAGTGTTTTCTGACGGATTCAGTCCTTTCCCTTGTACTACAGAGTCACTTTCGATGTCTTTTAAAGTGTAGTGCTGGCTCTCTCACGGTTCAGCTGCCAGGCTCGCGTGTCACAGCAAATCACTTGCAAGGTGAAACACAACGTGTGCTGCACAGTTCTTGCAAAGCTCCGGACGCCTCTCTGAGACGGCCGGAACAGGGTGACGTACAAGGGAGAGAGATCCGTCAGGAACAAGGAAATAGAAGACAAAAAACACAAACCCCACCTGCAGACACACAGAGGTAACCAATCCCTCCTAATACGTGTTACAGGTGGTACATCGACATCATTCACTATTTCCATATTAAAAGTACAATAATTACACATGCACTCCTATGCGCTTCACAATTTCTTGCATTCATGTACATTTTTCTTATAATTCAACACTTCAAATTCTGAATTTAACATCGTCCAGATACTATATATTCTGGCTTCTCACAATAAAATCTGAATCGTTCAAAGAGCCAGTGCATCACGCACCCAATCCACATCTCTTCAATCACGACACACGTATACAATGAGGAACGGGGTCAGAAAGAAATAAAGATACAGCATACAAGACAGCACAAACACCGCAGAATATCTTGCACGGCATCAATTTATCGGATCACTCATCTGACATGATTTCTAACAAACAATTTATAAATTCACTATACTAATCATCATCTTGAGTCAATGATACGACACGATCGCGCGAGGAGCAGGTAGCGACAGTGTTAGGTAAGAACTAGTTCTTACATGAAAATTCTGTAGAATAAAAGGGGCGTCACGGCGCCTACGTCAACGCCGTGACGTCTTTTGCTGTTCCTTCTCCGCTATGTGTCTCCCGGGAGCGCGACCCTCGTAGGCTGGCACCACCGCCGGCTAGTTCGATCCTCCTGCTTTCTACCAGCTGATGAGGTCTGCCTGGATGTTTCTGGCGTGGACTGGACCTCACCAGGGTGATATGGTCAGGAGGGGATGACACTGACGGTGATCCTACGGATGGTAGTGGTCGAAACACTCCAGGGAGCTTGCGCGCCTTGTTGCCTCTTGCATGGGCTTAATGGAACTGCAACGGTTCCAGCCTTTTGCCTAGCGTCGCGCTGATCTGTGTTCATAGTGACCAATGAGAGGACAGGAGAGTCCTATCCTGCCAATCATAAACCCATCGGTCACTATGACATCTCTATGATGTAATATAGCTAAATTATGAAGACACCAATAATTTAGAATTGTGTTCCAAATAAAATGTGGGTCAATGGGTTAGCCGATGAGGAGATGTGCTTGGTGTCTGACAACACCCCCCACCTTAAGTCGAAAATCCCATTTTCGATAAGTTACAACAACGCACATTCACCACAAGGCTAACGTCTTCGATCCACAATACATCGTAACTGACTCATCAAAACACTCTTCTGTTTCCCCTAGTGGAACACGTCCACCTTTCAAGTTCAAGGTTTTCGCCAAGCTTTAAACTCAACTTGAATGACGTGTTATCCGAAAATCGTCACTGTGTGACATAATTTCCACCTGCCCTGCACAGGGCTGTACGTAGGTCTAGCTCGACCGCCAAGCTTCAAAAGTCGTCAGTCTGTGACGTCAAACTGCCTACCTTCATACTCGCTCGCAGGGATGGCCAGTTCAAAGGAAAGTCGTCACTAGTGACGTCAAACATGCTTGCACTCCCCAAGCCACTGAACGAAGGAATTACTATCTCCTCTTTCTTCCGTCCTCCGCACAATTTCATAACCCGAAATGTGCATCAAAATTTCAATTTAAAATCACATGTACAACTCAGGAAGATGATTCCTTCAACACTAAACACTTAACTATTTCTGCAACTGCTCAAAGCCAAAACAAACATGACACAGAAGGTCCAATATTAAAATACAACTCGGAACAACTTCGACCCCTACTGTTCTCACTGCGTGTACTATGATTTAGCTCGAACAAAGTTCTGTCGGTCAGCCATCTCTTCCCAATTTCTTTTTTGTCTCTTTTCGTGCTCTAGAATGTACCCGTCACAAAAAATTTGCAGACCTCGAAGTTTTGCTTCGCTGAAGCACGACCCGAAGATTAAATAACTGAGTCTGCACTATCCCATGTGCGCAGTTATTCACGTTCCTATCCTGGAACAAACACTAAACACGCTGTTTCGCGGCTCACAGCAGCTACATTGCCGCCACTGACTACTAGTACAATAACACCAGCATGGCAAGCTCTACCACATCCTTGGTACCCCTAGTTTCATACCCTACTCCGACAGTACCTTCTTGTAGTCCACTACTAGAGAACGTGTCATTGACCACCATCACCAGTAGTCGTAAGGCACAAGTCAATGAGGCCAAATTTTCCGAGTTATTCCTGAGACTACATAGACTGGCAGAATCAACATTTAGATTCCATGGGACAACCTCAAACTTGTTGGCTACGTCAGCACACATTCTGTTACATGGAAACATTAGAACGCGCGACTCAGGTAATCGGCGCCAATGTTTTCTTCCCAGGAATGACCCGTACCCTGAAGTCGTGTCCTTGGAGCTGAATAGCCCAGCGCATCAGCCTTCCATTCTCTGTTTTATTCTTCTCCAAATACTGGAGGGGCTGATGGTCTGTCTGTAGATCAAACTGCCGGCCATACAAATACACCTCAAACTTCTTTATGGCCCAAACAATTGCCAGGCATTCCTTTTCTATCGTCGCATATTTTTTGTTCGGCTGAACTTAGCTTCTTGCTAGCATAAGCTACTGGCATGAGCTGCTCGTCATGTTCTTGTAGCAGGACTGCACCTAACCCTTTGTCACTTGCATCTGTCCTGAGAACAAATGGTTTGTCACTGTCAGCAAGTCTTAGAATGGGTGAACTGATCAATTTGTCTTTGAGCGTGTTGAAAGCTTTCTCACATTTGTCACTCCATCGGACTGGGTCGGACTGACCCTTTTTGGTGAGATTTGTCAGCGGGGTAGCTAACTCCGCAAAGTTTGGTACGAATTTTCGGTAGTATGACGCAAGACCCAAAAAATGCTCTGACTTCTGTTTTAGTTTTGGGACGCTCAGCACTTTTTATTTTCTCTACCTTTTCATCTTCTGGTAGCATCACTCCCTTCCCTACTTGATGACCAAGAAAGGACAATTCCTCAAACCCTAAGTGACATTTGCTAGGTTTGACCGTAAGGTTTGTCTCTCCTAGTCTGGTGAATACTGCTTCTAGCGCTTCTACATGCTGATCCCATGTTTCAGTGGCGATCAGAACATCATCCATGAAGTTTTCTACATCATTACGCTGAAGTGGCAATAATAATTTTCTCATCATCCTTGAGAAAACCGCACTGGCATTCTTCATTCCGAACGGCATGCGTTTCCATGGTACTGGCCTGTGGGTGTGGAGAATGCCGTTTTTGCTCTATCCTCTAGTTTCATGGGTAATTGCCAGAAACCCTTTGACAAATCTATCTTGCTGAAATACTTCGCCTTACTCAACTTGGCAAAGAGCTGATCAGTGTTTGGCATCGGTTCAGCGTCAAAGATAGTTACTGCGTTCAATTTTCTGTAATCAATACAGAAACGCACTTTTCCATCCTTCTTCTGTACTAGGACTATGGGCGCATTGTAGGATGAAACTGTTGGTTCTATGACATCCATGGCTAACATGCTTTTCACTTCATCTTTAATCGTGTCTATCTTAGAATGTGGAAGAGGATATTGTTTCACTCTCACGGGTTTATCTTGACTTAGTCTCAGCTCACAAGTCTCCAGATCTGTTTTTCCAGGCAGATCTGTGAGTACCTTTTATGTCTTGCTGTGAACTCCCTAAGTGCTTGCTTCTCTGCTTAGCAGTCAAACTGTCATTGATGACCGCATCTTTGTAAGTTTCTGTTTCAGTGAGTGGTAACATGGGAATTGCTTGAGTCCTGCTGAAACAATCCCTCGCATCATCCCCTGCAGTATAGTCTTCACTGACTACTACTGCCACATCTTTGTCTTTTCCTCTCTCGAGGTATTCTTTCAGCAAATTGATGTGGAATAGTTTTTCTTTTCCTTTCACATCTACTTTATAGTCTACTTGGTTACCTTTTCTGTCACAAGGTATGGTCCCTGCCATGTTAGCTGTAGTTTATTGTGCCTTTCAGGCACTAGGATTAATACTTTGCTGCCTGCTTTGACTGTTCTCCTTTGGGTGTGCCTATCAAAATACTTCTTCTGTTGGTCAGATGCTAGCGAAAGATTTTCTCTTGCTAGTTTGCAGGTGTCATACACCCTGTTCTTCAAATCTGTAACATACTCCGCACTAGTACGTACTTCTTCTTCCATTTCATCATCTGTCCACATCTGTTTGAGGACCTGAATTGGACCTCTCACTTCCCTACCAAACAAAAAGTTCAAAGGGAGAGAATTTGGTTGAATTTTGCGGTACTTCACGGTACGCGAAAAGCAGCGCTGGAACATATCTGTCCCATTCCTGAGGTTGTTCCATGCATATTTTCTTTAGCATGTGCTTGAGCGTTCCGTTTAGTTTCTCTACAAGGCCATTTGACTGGGCATGATACGGGGTAGTGCGGTGACCTTTAATGCTGAGTAATAATTTGTTTACTTCAGTCATTACGTCAGAAGTGAACTGAGTGCCGTTATCCGTCACTATCTCTCCCGGAATGCCTAGGCGTGACCACATCACCCACAGGGCTTCTGCCACGGTGGTCGCGTCACAGTTTTTTAGACAACTTGCTTCTGGGTACCTGGTAGCATAATCTACCATAGTAAGTATGTACTTGTTCCTTTGCTGGAAGCTGGTTTGATGGGTCCTACTAAGTCTACCGCTACCTTTTGAAATGGTGCACTCACTAACCTGCTCTTCTCAAGTGGGGCCTTTCTGACTCTGCCTTTGCTGGTAGTTCTCTGGCACACGTCACATGATGCACAGTATCTAGAGATGTCACCTAGCATACCTGGCCAGTAAAAGTCTCTCACTATTCTGTCTCTGGTCTTATTAGTTGCCAAGTGTCCTGCCATGGGAGTGTCATGGGCAATCCTGAGTACTTCTGTCTTACATGTCTTGGGTACTACTACCTGATTGTACTCTACCGACTCCTCTTTCTGTCTGCGTCGGAGTATGCCATTCTTAATGTAAAATTCCGTGATTTTTCCCTTAGCTTCATGTGACTCCTTGTTTTCAGCTTTGTCAAACAGCTGACTCAAACTGTTGTCATTTCTCTGCTCTCGAGCCAATCTCTGAGGAGTCATAGACAATAAAGGTTCTGAGCATGCCTTCAGTTCTTTGCTTTTCTTAGCCTCTTTTGCCTGAGCGCGTGTTACGGCTGCTGCACTTTCTCTGCGTGCATAGACTGGTATCTTAGCCAGCACCTCTTTGCCGTCCGACTCTATCTTGCATTCATTGCCTAATAGGACGGGCTTCACTGGTTGATCCATAACCAGGACTTCGGCTTTCCCGTCAAAGTATGGTGTATGCATGTCAACTTTGGCTAACGGTAAACTTTTCTTCACATCTGATGTGGCCAGGGTTACTTCCCTTGTTTCACCTGTGAGGCAACTAACAGGGACAAGTCTACTGTCAACTACTGTTAGACTGGCTCCTGTGTCACGTAAGGCGGATACTAATTTGCCTCCACTTCTACAGTGCAATTTGGATCGAATGGAATTTGTCGACATTCCTCGCAAAGTGGTGACTTTTCCAGGATCGCGACCGCTGAGACCGTTGGTAGAACGGCTGCTGCCTTTTCAGGTTCTTTACAGTATCGAGCCAAGTGCGGACCCTCACATTTATAACACCGAATACGGCGCGGTCCAAAATCTCGCTGGAAGTTTCTACGTCCTTCAGAGTTAGACTTTCCTTCTACGCTACCGTTTCTTTGTTCAGTGTTAGGCTTCTCTCCACACTACCGGTTCTTTGTTCATCACTCGGTGAAACGCTGCGGTTCCTTACCCGATTATCGTGATGTCCCGTGAAACGGACATTCTGCACGTTTCGCGGCGGTCGGCTGTTTCTTTCTTCGGTACGGATATTTTCGAACGCTTCCGCAGCTTTTATTGCTTCGTCTTTGTTCGTGACCTGCTTTTCACGGACGTAATGTGCTTGGTCGGCGGACAACGCTTCGACAAATTTCTCCAAAATAAGCATTTCAGCCAAATCTTTTTCCTTTTTGCCTGAGAGATCTATCCATCTAGTCAGGTAGGTATCCAACCTGTCCCACAACATTCTTACGTCTTCTTGAGCTTCCTTCCTAGCTGTCTGAACCTCTTTCTGTACTCGCTAGAAGAGAGGTGACATCTTTTGAACAGAGTGTTTTTTATGTATTCAAAATCATTCATAGACTCCCTCGGAATCTTAACATAAATCTCTCTGGCTTTGCCTTTCAGTAGGGGTGCGAGTCGAATGGCCCACTCTTCTTTCGGCCATCCATTCAGATCTGCAATTCTCTCAAACTGTGTCAAATATACATCTACGTCATCATTGTCTTCTAAAAATGGTAACTTGAATTTCGCGCCGCCGTTGTTGCTGCCATTGGAAGTAGCGCTAGTGTTTGACATCGACTGGCGTATTTTTTCTTCCGCTTCAATTCTTCTCATTTCTATGTCTGCTTCGATTTTTGTGTCTTTGCAGACGTTCTGCAGATTCACGTTCTGCCATACGTTCAGCTGCTTCGCGCTCTTGCTTAGCCCCATCAAGCTTGCGCAGTTCTTCACGCTCAGCTGCATCCATTTTCCGCTGAGCCTCGCGTTCTGCCGCTTCGCGCATATCTTTAACGTAGTCTGCCAGATCCTTACCTTTAAGCCCTAGCGACTCACCTTCAGTTTTGTATTTTGCAAAATAATCCATGGTTTCTATTTCTGTAGTCACCCTTGGTTTTTTAGATTTGTTTTTCTTGCCGGCAGGCATGTATAAACTCTAAAGGTTACTGCCAAGGATTAGCAGGTGACGACAAATTACAATTTACGTGAACTTCAAATTACGTCGCTCTCTCTTATGACTTACCCTCACTACTTGGTAATGGATCTTGAATAGCCACGACAACTTAATTCTTAGAGTTGGGAATGCTAATTCTCTTCTACAGTTTTGCTCCGGGCACTAAGTTTAACTTGCTGTCTCAGCAGCGCAATGAAGGTGATAAACACCTCTCTACACTACTACGATACAGTGCTTCTG
>JADBJO010006617.1:110577-118077 GCA_016801955.1 Conus betulinus
GACTGGGACCCACAGTCCGATGTTTCTTCCACCTAATGGATGCTTGTTTCTGAATCATGTGTGCTCAAATTTCCTGACCAACACTGCATGTGTTTGCTATATCTCTCGGGCCTGGTTGACGCCGGGAGATATTATGAAAGGAAGCGTAGAGTACAGCCCTGTCATGTAGTCTCAGACGAAATGGAAATCCGTGCATATCATCATATCATCCTCATCTCATCGATCATCATAAAAAAAGAGTCTCAAATTCTGTGGCCCTTCATGCCCTGCTCTCATGGTGACCTCAGTTTCGATGTCCTCTCCACGTCTGTGGCCTTGGTTTGGTTCCGTCTGGGTCACCGGTATCGGCGAGTCCATGGGGGCTGTCGTTGGACGGACGTGGTGGCGCCCTCCGGAGGAGAGCTCACTCACGCCGGCTCCGCGACTAAGGCATTATTGTCGTCAGTATGGGCTTAGTAGGTGGTGTCCTGCGTATGTTAGATCAGAACATCGCCACTGAACATCACTGAAGTGACTCGGCGGCAGTGCAGTGTCTCCTCCGGTGGTGTTGCCTCTTGACGACTTGACGTTGACTGCTCCCTGTGGATTGCCGGTGCCGGGGCTGCGGCGGGGCCGACCGGGCTGTGGCTGTGACAGGGGGTCGGAATGAGCCGGCGTGGTTGCACTTGCCTCTGAGTTTGGCGAGAGGTTTGGACAGCCAAAAAAAAAAAAAAAAAAAACAAAAAAAAAAAAAAAAAAAAAAAAAAAAAAAAAAAAAAAAAAAAAAAAAAAAAAATAAAAAAAAAAAAAAAAAAAAAAAAAACAAGGTCTCGCTCTCAACAGGACTAAACACAAGAGAATTTCGAGATGAAAAGCATAGAGTGGCGGGGAATAGATCCGTGCACAATTGGACAAAAGATAGAGCGAGTGGCAGACTGGGTGACAGTTCAATTCTCATTTCTGTCTGGCTGAGCTCTCTTCTTTTCTCATCATCAGCATCATCATTATGATCATCCTCATCATCATTACCATCGTTATTACTATTGTTGTTGTTGCTGTTTTGTTTTATTGTTATCATCATCATTGCGTTCAAAGATTCTTTTGTTTTTGTAGTTTGTTTGTTTGTTCCCTAGTTGTTTGTTCCCTTGTTTGTCCGCTCAGTAATTCCATTTTTGCTGTAATGTTCTAATTTTCGCCTGCACACACCCCATTTTGAATTTCTTTTTAATTTGTCCACACAGCGGTTGCCCAAATGAGAGAACCACCACAGCAGGAACAGCTCGCCAACGCACCGCATTTCACTCGACCAATGGAAATGACCCCTTCATGTCGCCCATGACATTAGGACACGTCATCAGCGTTCCACGTCAGGGGGCCTATTCCCCCAACCCCCCTTCCCCCACCCTGTTGTAATTATTTTTTCATGTTATATTGCATGGTGTATATACGGGATGGTGTTTGCTTTTATTTTAATTAAATCGGAGTTATCTGACGAAGATATTTGAAGACATTTGTTTTGTCCTCTGTCTCTGTCCGTTGACTATCTCTGTCTGTCAGTCTGTCTGTCTGTCTTTCTGTCTGTCTGTCTGTCTGTCTGTCTGTCTATCTTTCTCTCTCTCTCTCTCTCTCTCTCTCTCTCTCTCTCTCTCTCTCTCTCTCTCTCTCTCTCTCCCTCTGTGTGTGTGGGGGGGTGGTGGTGGTGGTGGTGGTGGTGGTGGTGGTAAACAACCAGAGCAACAACAAGAACAAATTTGATTGTCATATGACAACCCAGGTTTTTTGCTAGGCACAGGAGATAATTTTCTGTAAAACTGATTGCAATGTCATCGCTCTTTACAACAGTAGAAAGAAAGAACATGCTGTGCATCAGAGTTCTGTTTAGATATTCGGTATCCGAACAGAGAAACACTAAAGGATGTATTGGGCAAACATAAACTGGAAAGTTGAAGTTAAAGAGGAATTGGATGACAGCACATGCAGTACGACACAAGTACAACACAGCTCTCATCTGTGCGCCACAAAACCTCTGGTTTTCATGTGGCAATAAAATATGTTCTTGTTTCTGTTCTGAGACACACAGAATTTTTGATGTAACTGTAGCAGGGTTCCCAGCCCATGCTCTCCGGCGAGCGCACGCGCGCGCGCGCTCACACTCACACACACACACACACACACACACACACACACACACACACATTCTCTGGACACCCTCTTTGCTCCTCACATGCTCCCTCTCGCCCCTTTATTCGACCCCAAAGAAAAGAACAAAACACAAAAAAAGTAATATCAGGACAAAATCAACACCCCCGTCCCCTCCCATCCCCCCCTCCCCACCCTAACACCTCCCCGTGCTCTACACCCCAACATATTTGACTTAAGTATTGTCTTTCCGCATAGGTGTCCTGGGTGGTGGGTATGCTATGGGATATATTTTTTTCAGAAAAAAAGAGAGAAAAAAGCTGAGATAGAAGACAATGGGGGTATAAAAAATTAACAAAACGACAGTCGTCAGACATGAGACTACAATTATGTGCTCTTCTCTTTCATGTATTTGTTTTCTATAACTACCTGCCTACCTACCTACCAGCCTACCTACGTACCTACCTATCTATTTTCTCTGTCTATCTAACTGCATCCTGTGTATATCTTTATTGATACAGATATCAGCGATTCAGAGCCATCAAGGACAGTTTATTCAGACCCTTTCCTCGTAAACTACGGATGCTTATGACTGCAGGAAGAACTTGTTAAGGGTGCAGACTGAACTGAAACGAGTCCCTCCACACACCCCAAGTGTGTGTGTGTGTGTGTGTGTGTGTGTGTGTGTGAAGACCAAGTTTGAAACATGCACGTATACCTATATAGCACACACACACACACACACACACACCACACACACACACACACACCACACACACACACACACACAGCATGATTACGCCAGTTTTAACACATGGAGCAGAGGTGTGGTTTTCTTATTTTAATGGAGAAGATAGAAATGATATTTATGACTAGTTTGAAACATTTCAATTCAGCTCATATTCGTGATGAAAATACACACCTGAAATTCCGCAGAGTTATCAGGTGTTCATAAAAAGCAATGCCGTTACGTCAGCTCGGAGAGCAACAAACAAATAGGGTAACTCTCGCTTCCGCACGAAAACAAACACACGCCCATAACTCTGAAGTACTGCTGTTTACGACACGGAATCGCCTAGCAGATATGACAGCACAGAGCACACAGAACAAACGAGGAAACGTCCCCTTGGGGATGATTTGCTTGTTCTCTTGCTCTGTGCCGTGGGCTTGTCTCCTTGTTTGTTCTGTGCGCTCTGTTCTGTCATATCTGCTAGGCGATTCGGTGTCGTATATTCATTGGAGCTACGGGCGTATAGTTTTCTTGTGGGAGCTAGAGTTACCCTACTTGTTTGTTGTTTTTATTATTCACCGTTCCCTGCCTCATTTCATATTTCTTTTCAAGTTTTATCCTCGGAGAATTAGGAAGATACCCTTTGACTTTTAAAGAATGAGCGATATGATAGGTTTCTGGATATATTAACAAAATCAAAAGAAAACTCGTGTTAGATTACTATACGACCATTTATACCAGTTTAGTGAAAATGACTGATGGTTGAATAACATGAAGAAGTTTGTTATTGTAATAAAAATTATAATGAATAAAAAAAAAATTCGTCAATAGTCACTTACGAAAGTTGATACATATACACATAATTATAGTCTATAAAAGTTCATACATGTACACATAATTTAAAACAGTAAGAAATCTGTAAGCATTGCAAAGTTCAAAATTTTGAGTGTTTTTGTTATCGACTGTTCACGGCTCGAGTGACGATGTTACGAAGATAGTCGAGAGCATCGTCACAGACGGATCAGCATGCAGTAGATAAAAGGGGCATAGGTGATTGTGAATGTTATGCTGAAACAACGTGCAGCAGATTACAGTAATCAAGTTACCAATAATGTGAATATAACAAATTAAACACAAATTATTTTCTGGTTTGTAAACAACACATGCATACAGTCACGCACGCTCTATCCCCCCTTACCCCACTTTCAACTTCTACCTCCTGCCCGCACACACAAACGCATAAATTGCGTGCGCGCATATATATATATATATATATATATATATATACACACACGCACTTAATCGTTGTTTACCGTTGTAAATATAAACCTCCCCTTGTTCCTACTGTAAAGAAACAAACAAGGGGAGATCGGCGGGTTCATCCAAAAGACAAGAGTCGGGCCCAGTGAAAATTTTCTTTCCTTTAATTTGGTCTATAAAGCGAAAGGAAAACCGTAAAAGTAACCACAAAGAAAAGGTAAAACTTAAAGTAAAGCGAAAACAATAAGGGAAATACAAAGGGGAACCGTGGCATTTCTGCTGCCATCAGAACACCGGCACCACACTTCACAGAATAAGGTGTAGTCCTCTCTGTTTGAGAATTGGGGCCTGACGGAATACCTCAGTAAATTCCCAAGCACCCACGCTTCCTCTAGGGACGCCATCTATCAGATCCCTACGCCTCAGGAATATTTATATAACAGCAGCTATTAACTGCAAACTTCATATCGCCTACATGTCTCTCTAACCTAAGCATACAACCTCTTCTCAAACATTGGTGATCCCAGGTCTCACAAGTTTGAAATAAAAAAAGTAGTCATCACAACTTTCCTTTAAAACCTCCAGGATGACCAACAACCTAAATGGTAAGCCCATCCCACGACTACTGGTCTCCATCTTACATAATGGGGCTGGCACCTCCATAAACTTTCCCCGGTCTAGCCGAGAGTATTCCCTCTTTGGAATTTCCGGCCCGTCGCCGGTCAGTGCCCACAAAGGGATTT
Source organism: Conus betulinus (assembly GCA_016801955.1). NCBI lineage: Eukaryota > Metazoa > Mollusca > Gastropoda > Neogastropoda > Conidae > Conus > Conus betulinus. Next base: position 115,429 of record JADBJO010006617.1, read on the forward strand.
CCTTCTTAGATCGCTACACCACTGGGCCGACTCATCGGGGGTCATCAGACTACCTGCCTCGGCTAATGTAAACTGATATCAACCGTGGCACTCCACACTGGAAGCACACAAGAATCTCTGGTACACCATAGGTGGTGTACATGTATATCGCGTTGTACTAGATATCCATATCTGTTTTTCCATTTTCCCGTCTCCCCCCCCCCTCCCTTCCACCTCTCTCTCTTCCTCTTTTCTTTCACACCTCTTTCTCTCTCTGTCATCCAACATCTATCTATCTACGGTATTCCTTTTTTCATGAAGGTAACTAATGAAGCGCATTATCAATGTTTCAGGTTCACAAGATGACACGCGCAAGTGACGACGACATGGTCCTTGACCCCCAGGCACTGACATGGTCCTTGACCCCCAGGCACTGACATGGTCCTTGACCCCCAGGCACTGACATGGTCCTTGACCCCCAGGCACTGACATGGTCCTTAACCCTCAGGCACTGACATGGTCCTGACCCCCAGGCACTGACATGGTCCTTGACCCCCAGGCACTGACATGGTCCTTGACCCCCAGGCACAGGCACCAGTCCAGTCTTCTGCCAGTGTGGGACAGAGGCGTCGCTCCACCACGCCCTCAGCAACTGTACCGCCCCTCCCCGACGCCATGACTGCCATCAGAGACTACAGACGAACACAGCAACTACACCTGCATAAGTTTCTGCTGCCGCACCCAACCCTCGGGACACAACCCATGAGGATGCTCGCCAACGCCCTGATGTCCTCTGGACTCGAACGAGTGGTTCTCATCCACCCTAGAGGAAGACGTAAGCAACACCAGCAACTACAACGAAGGAAGACAACATTAACGACCACCACCATCGAACAACACCACCGACCAACTCCACCAAGTCCATGAACCTCAAAGCCACGGCATCCAAGACTGCTGCGAAAGAAAAACTTGTCCCTAAAAGCTTTTGCTGTGAGTGACTGAGTTCTTTAATTTAGAGTCTGTTCACACTTGGTGATATTAGACTGAAAAAAAAGGGGAAAAAAAAAAGGGGGGGGGGGGGGGGGGGGGGGGGGGGGGGGGGGGGGAACATGTGGAGGGGAGCGTTTATAAAAATCTATTAATTTGCTGCATAGAAAGCACTTTTGTTATTTGCACAATTTCTGGTTTGCTGGGAGGACTTACATCTCAACTATTCTCTGTCACGATTGTTGCAGAGCCCGGTTTGCTCAGTCGGTGGAGCATCAGAGTTTTTATCTGAGGTCAGGGGTTCGAGTCCCCTACTGGGCGGGGTTTTTTCCCCCTTTTTTCTTCAGTTCTGTTGTCTTCTTCTTCGCCTTTTGAAAGAGCGTATGGATTTTTTTTAATATATAAACCCTAAGCTGGGAATGTGGCTATCTTAATGTGGAATCTAAAATGGTTTGCTTAGGTACAAGTCACAAAAGTGAACCTCGGAGTTCATGAAACAAAGACAACAAAAAAAAAGAAAAAAAAAAAAAAAAAAAATGAGTGTTTAAAAAATGCGTTTTATTTCTTTTGTTTTGATTTTCTCCATTTGTTTTCATGTCTTGTCTTTCTTTCTTACTTTTTTTTCTTTCTTTCTTTCATCCTTTCTTTCTAGTTTAAAATTCGGTCTTTTTTCTCCTTAAAATCCACTTCATCCTGAGTACAAACAAGTTCAATGTTGCCTTAATTTAAACAGCTCTATTCAGTTTAATTCAAATCACGTTGTCATCCTAATAAAATTTGCTCAGTCCGTGGTCATCAATCATTGTCATGACACTTTCCTGGACCGTTTAACAGTTCCTGTGTGGTCTAGTGGTTAGGATTCCTGGCTTTCACCCAGGCGGCCCGGGTTCGATTCCCGGCACAGGAATTTTTTTTTCCCCAACTTTCCTTTTTTCTTTTTCCTTCTTTCATCGTTCTTCATTTTCTCCTTTTTTGTTTGTCTGCTATTCTCTGTTCAAACGTGTGTTTTCGTATTCTACCCCCACCCCCTCCCCCACCCCCCACCACCACCATTCCACGCACTCTCACATTGTCAACATTTATTTATTTATTTATTATTTTTATTATTATTATTATTATTATTATTACTATTATTATCATTATTATTTGCTGGCGGGTGATGATGATTTAACAGGAAATGGGAATAGCAAAGATATGAAGAATATGAGCTGCTATTTCAAACATTGCCTTTTTATGCATTTTGCTGGCGAAGAACAATGTTGATTATTTCCCCCAATGGAGAGAGAGAGAGAGAGAGAGAGAGAGAGAGAGAGAGAGAGAGAGAGAGAGAGAGAGAGAGAGTCATACGCCCCAGTCGGGAGGGGAGCGGATGGTAAATGAACGGACAACGTAAAAATCGTTGTTGCTAATCATTAACTATACTTGAGTCTTGTAGGGTTGAACCGTAGTGAAAAAGGGTACAGTCGTTGATCAGTTCAAGGATTTGGAATCGGAAAGAGACCGTTGGCAGAGAGAGAGAGAGAGAGAGAGAGAGAGAGAGAGAGAGAGAGAGAGAGAGAGAGAGAGAGAGAGAGAGAGATGCACCACTTCAGAGGCAGTGCACCCACACCGCTCATTCCGACACCCTGTCCACAGCCACAGCCCGGTCAGGCCCGCCGCAACCTCGGCACCGACAATCCACAG
>JADBJO010006617.1:123077-130117 GCA_016801955.1 Conus betulinus
CAAGCACTCTTTCTACCACCACAGCCTATGGAAGGGGCCCAGATACCTCTGTCCTCGGCGCCCTCAGTGGGAGAGGGAAGGTGGCGCCACACTGCGGACACTGGTCAGTCGGCCAATGGGGAAGCGGTCACGAGGGTCCCACTCCCCGCCCGACCACTCCCCCACCACCCTGACCTGCAGGGCCCCTCCCCCTGACCTCCCCACCCACTCCCCATGTCGTGTCCGACAGAAATGTGATCTCAGTCATATATCAGGCATGTGCACGTCACATATTGATTCAATCACCTCCGTCTCTCTCTCTCTCTCTCTCTCTCTCTCTCTCTCTCTCTCTCTGAAGCTCAATGAACAAAACATACACTGGATGACTACGAACAGTGAGTTCCCTTTTTGAATCCATTTGCCACAAGAAACCACCACCAACATTTAGTTGATTTGTTTGTACTTTTCAAACTCTAGATAAAAAAAAAAACAGAAAGAGAGCTTTACAAGTTCTTTTTTTTTGTTTCTTAAGGGTTGTACCGTTCCTCACGGGTAGTGTCAAGGGAATATCAGAGATGTGTTGAAAAACGAAATTTTCCAAGCTACATGTTTGGGGGGTGTGGTCTTTACAGACTCGCCCATAGGTGTGTCATGTGCATTTACATTAACTGGGGAAGCCTACCCTCCCAAACAAAGTATTCATGCCAACGTAATACAGTGGTTCATTTTGGAATGGGACTATTCACAATTTTTTCGCAGGTGTACTCCATTCAATGAAAATAAATATATGGTATGAAAGAGTTGTGGATGTTCTCATACGCTGTCCACACAAACACGGGTTCTCTCACGGACACACATACTCTCTCCCTCTCTCTCTCTCTCTCTCTCTCTCTCTCTCTCTCTCTCTCTCTCTCATCAAATATCACACTATTTAGTGTAAAAGACGTACCATGAAAGTATTACTACTATTACTCTCTCTCTTTCTCTCTCTCTCTCGTCTAATATGACATGATTTAGTGAAAAGATGTAAAATGAAATACTACTACTACTACACACCCATGGCGGTAGTCCACCGCCAATCTTTCCGGGGTATAGGGATCCCCAGCAAGTCCGAGACCCCCAGAGCCACGTGGTTTCCAGGTCTGTGTCAATTTCCACGGGGGCTCTGTGAACATCGCCGGGGACTCACAGTTCGATCCCATGTGGACGATGGACAACGTGGGCCCTGCAACACCAACACCTGCTCGTCAAAAACCCACTAGACCCTTGTTATAGTTATTGCACGGTACGTTTCTCCCAATACGTACACGTTATAGTATACGTACGGATCACGTACACGAATCGGGGTCGTTTCAGATAAAACGTGCCGCCAGACTTACGTTAGTTCCCCCACCCCCACCTACCCCCCACCTACATGTCCCCCAAAGCAAGGGAGGTAACACCTCTGTAGATTTCTGACACCTTTGCAATACAAGAAAGACGAAACATTTTTGTTTATTTCCTGATTTGCAATACTTCCTTCCCCTGGCACTTTCGTTTCTCTTCCTAAACAGGGTTAGTGAATAATACGAGAAACAGTGACATACTCTCCATAGTAGCAACTGCAACATTTAAAACACATGGAGGTGTTTTACTACGTAATTCGATGCATACTTTAAAAACAAGCTTATGATAGCATCAACTGATCAAAAGCACTTTCCCAAAGCATCGTGGTCACAGTGATTGTTTTATAGCCAGAAAGTAGCCCTTCTAACTTAGAATATGCCTGAATGGGGCCGCAATCTCAAATCTGGTTCTAGTTACCAGTAGGGTGACTGGCGATACGTGCTGCCCGTCGCCGCCAGACTTTCCGCGTGTGGGACAGGTGGTGTCTTTTGAAAGAGTTGTAGACAAACTGTTTTACAACTTGGTGAAATAAAAAACATACACACGAAGCTAAGGAAAGGCTTTCAAAAGACAACCGAAAAAAAAAAAACCAAAAAGTAATAACAGGACAAAATCAACATCCCCGCCCCCTCCCATCCTTCCACCCCCACCCCAACACCTCTCCGTGTTCTCTATCCCAAAATATTTTACTTACGTATTTCCACATAGGTGTCCTGGGCGGGAGGTATGCTTGGAACACATTTTACAGCAGATGAAAAAAAAACCTGAGACAGAAGACAATGGGGGGTAAAAATAAATTGACAGAACGATCTTAAACATGAGGCTAAAATCAAGTGCTCTCCTCTTTCATGTATTCATTTCTATACCCACTACTTATCTATTTATCTGTCTAACTGCATCCTGTGTATATCTTTATAGATATAGGTATATCAGCATTCAGAGCCATCAAGTAAAGGTATTCAGATTCTTTCCTCGTAAACTACAGATGATTATGCCTGCAGGAAGAATTGTTAGGGGTGCAGACTGAGCTGAAACGAGCATTCCCCTCCCCCTGATGCCGACAGGTTGGAGTGGGCGCCATCATGAACACTTTCACTCTCAGTTTGAAGTTGGAGCTTTCAAAGGGAGCGTACTCTTGTGGTTCTGAGCAGAGTCCACCCGAGGCTAAACGCTCACTCTCTCTCTCTCTCTCCTCTGTCTAAATGTGCACCACGTGTGTGTGTGTGTGTGTGTGTGTGTGTGTGTGTGTGTGTGTGTGTGTGTGTGTGTGTGTGTGTGTGCGCGCGCGCGCGCGCGCGCGTGCGTGGTGTATGAAGACCAAGTTTTGAAAAGTTTATGTACACAGAGAGAGAGAGAGAGAGAGAGGGAGAGAGAGAGAGAGGAGAGAGAGAGAAAAGAGAGAGAGAGCATGATTACGCCAGTTTTAACACATGGAGCAGAAGTGTGGTTTTCTTTTTATTTGAATGTTAGAAGATGAATGTGATATTTATGACTAGTTTGAAACATTTCAATTCAGTTTATATTCGTGATGAAAATCTACACCTAAAATTCCGCAGAGCGTTATTAGGTGTTCATAAAAAAAGCAATGCCATTAGGTCACCTCGGAGAAACAACAAACAAGTAGGGTAACTCTTGCTTCCACAAGAAAACAAATGCACGCCCATAACTCTGGATCATGCTGTTTACGACACGGAATCGCCTAGCAGATATGACAGCACAGAGCACACAGAACAAACAAGGAAACGTCCCCTTGGGGATTGTTTTGCTTGTTTGTTCTCTTGCTCTGTGCCGTGGGCTGTCTCCTTGTCTGTTCTGTGTGCTCTGTGCTGTCATATCTGCTAGGCGATTCGGGTGTCGTTAGCAGCAATTCTTTGCAGTTATGGGCGTCTAGTTTTCTTGTGGGAGCTAGAGTTCCCCTACTTGTTTTGTTGTTTATTATTCGCCGTTTCCCTGCCTCATTTCATATTTAGTTTCGAGTTTTATCCTCGGAGAATTAGGAAGATACCCTTGACTTTTTAAAGTAATGAGCGATATGATAGGTTTCTGGATATATTAACTAAATCAAAAGAAAAACTCGTGTTAGATTTACTATACGACCATTTATACCAGTACAGTGAAAATGACTGATGGTTGAATAATGTGAAGAAAAACGATTCGCATACCAAAAACGTAACTAACAAACATATTGATAGACAACATGACTATGACAAACGTAAAATCTCACAAACTCAGGTTCATGCATGCGCCCATGATTTAAACAAACAAGAAATGTTATCACACAGGAGTATTGTAGTAGTTGTACTGATGTCTCTGTTGTTAGAGTCGTGTTTCTACTGTTTTGATTTGTACTTTTGTGTTCTGAAGTCCATAGATTGAGGTAGTCCAAGAGATGTTACCAAATGGCCTGATGCTAACAACGGGGAAATCTCTCACTACATAAACCATGTACCGGGTAACTTCGACATGTGGTTACAGCAATCGAAGTTTTCTTGAGTGTTGGTTCTTTCACTGTTAACCAAAATACAATGATAAATTGCAGATACATTTTTTTTTTTGGACTGTATTATTTATCAGACCGTTTTCGTTGTAGGGTGGGTAGAAAAAAAAGGGGCGATATGACACTCTAGGGAATTCTGTAATATGCGAAGGTGGGTGGGGGAGAGAATGGAGAAAAAAAAAAAGCGAGAGGCGAAACGGAATAATTCCAGGGGAATAGAGAGAAAAGGATAGTGAGGTGTGTAGGGGTGTGTTATGGGGGGGAGGAACAGAAGGGGAGGGGTGTGTGATGGGTTGGAGAAATGGAGGAGGGAAGATAAGTAGCCTGTGGGGGGTGTACTAGGATAGGTCAGGGTTAATCATCATAAACCTACCTATTTAAAGATATATGCTATGATGACATTTTTCACCGTTTTATTCTTTCTTTCATCCAAAAACAAACAAGAACAAGAGAATAAAGTCGGATCCAAAAATAAGAAACAAGCGAACAAATCAATTGCACTCCCCTATAATCATCCTCCCGTCTACCAAGTTGAAAGGTCTTTTACACCTAATGAATCGTTGGAATCTTTGGGAGAGGAAATTAAGGTCGGGGGAGAGAGAAAGAGAGAGAGAGTTAAAAAATCGGAAATTGAAATTTCCATGCTGGTTCATGACCAACCGGTAGTCTCAGCCATGCATTTGCTCTCAATTGAGAATATACCATTCTTGGTTCACATAGCCTCTTTGTGTGTCTCTCTGCTCTCTGTGTGTGTGTGTGTGTGTTTTTGCAGAATTGTTTAGCTGCTGTCAGCACTTAATGTGTCTGATAACGCTCGGGTTTGTAGACCTGATCACTCTTAACTGTTGGCACCTTCTGAACTCCCTTAAATCTTTAAATGGATCCTCAAACTAAGGCTCAAAGATTTCCCCGACAGTTTAATACTGTTTGTATAATGATTTTAGATTCGCAGCATGTTATTTCCTCATTTTCTGTTCTACCCTTAGCTGGCTGCTTTACGGTGCCGTCAGGTTTGGTTTTTTAACCTTAGTGGTGACTTTACCAGAGACAGACTGTGGTATGTCTCCATTTCATATTACGGGATCACAAATCTGTTTAGCCAATCTGCCCCTGAGAAAACGAATCTAAAACGAAAATAAAAGAGATTGACATATGGAATGTGAACGGAATCTTTGCCAAACATATACAAGTTATGGGGCGTGGAATGGTTCAATTTCCAAAGTAGACTGAAACCGTATCGAGTCTCATTTCAGTATGTTTTTCTTCCTTTATGGATCAATGTCCCGTCCATTTAAATAAATGCTTCCTACGTTTTGTTAAATCAATATAACTATCCATCAAAGAAATGTTCGTTTGCTGTCCGCAAGATGAAAAAAAAAAACAGACGAAACAAACAGCGAGCCGAGAAGTAGCACAAAAGAAGGCGCAGGTTGTGAATGGCGGCAGTCCGTCGCTGGAAATGACGCAGTTACGTAACCTCAAGTGGCTGACACGGACCATCAACGGTAGACAGAGAGGGGCGGTTGAATTGTATACATACATGTTTGACAGTGACATGGTCGTGGCATTTCGGACTTAAACTGTACACATTCTAGCGACTGGATGGGAATGAGGGGGGGGGGGGGGGGGGGGGGGGGGGGGGGGGGGGGTGATTTGACACTTAAAAAAGAAAAAAAAAAATATTAATGTAAATAACAGCTCACTGCCAAGAAAAAAAAACGTAGACAAAACGAATCACAAGACAAAAAAACAAAACGTTTCGACCTCTAAGACCTTCTTCAGGTAAGAAACCAAAACACTCAGGACAACGAAAATGAACGAGCAATCACTTATCTTCATCCACTTCAGCGCAAGATTAGACGTCAAGTTTGACACTGACTTGGTCGCTTAAAAAAAAAAAAAAAAAAAAAAAAACCCGCTCATCTTGTATTCGTTTGTCTACGGTTGTTGTTGTTGTTGTTGTTGTTGTTGTTGTGTTGTGGTTTTCTTCATTGTTTTTGCGGGGCGCTATTAATTAATTTAATAATATTAATTAATTTAATACTTGTTTAAATTTCCGTCTCCAGTCGCCTCACTTTGCAAGTAAAAATGAAAAACTGGAAAGGATTGGATAGTGAAATACGATCTGTGGGGGGCGGGGGTGGGGGTGGGGGTAAAAGTTTGTGTAGAGTGGCAAGGGGTGCTGTTGATGGACAGAAAGAGAGCGGCAGAGGGTGTTGAAGGAGGGAGAGAGAAAGGTGGCGGGGAGGGGGGGGGGGGGTAGGAGTAGAAGTAACGGTGGTGGGCCATGACAGATAGCTCAATTAAAGCATAGTTTTGTTTCGAAAGGGTCTCTAAAAGGAGAAGAGGATAGATGCGATTTGGTGGCTCATCCAAAATACAAATTAACAAAAACAAAAACAAAACAAAACAAACAAAAAAAAACGAAGGAACAAGCAAACAAATCAATTGAACTCCCCCGTGTAAGTGTGTGTGAGTTGCGCACGCGCGCGTGCGTGTGTGTGTGTGTGTGTGTGTGTGTGTGTGTGTGTGTGTGTGTGTGTGGTGTGTGAGAGAGAGAGAGAAGACAGAGAGAGAGAGATTGTGTGTGTGTGTGTGTGTGTGTGTGTGTGTGTGTGTGTGTGTGTGTGTGTGTGTGTGTGTGTGTGTTTTGTGTGCGTGCGTGAGTGTGTGTGTGTGAGTTTGTGTGTGTGTGAGTGTGTTGTGCGTGTGAGTTGTGTGTGTGTGTGTGTGTGTGTGTGTGTGTGTGTGTGTGTGTGTGTGTGGTGTGTGCGCGCGCGCGCGCGCGCGCGCGCGCGCGCGTGCAAACACACACGCACATGTGATTACAATAATGTAGAAAATGTAGAAGATTATAAGTTCAAATCTACGACTATATTTGTGTGCATAGAAAAATTTAGAAAATACAAACAGAATAAAGTTCATCACACACACACACAACACACACACACACACACACACAAACACACACCCACACCACACCACACAAACACACACACACACACACACGCTCGGCGCAAAGCTGAAAAAAGCGCAGTTTTCCCTAACTTGAAGCCAGCATCTATTAGGGGTGCTTGTCAGGTGTTCCCTCTGTCGCATACAACTTTGTTGTCCTGTATTTTGTAACAGCTCTTCATCAGTTCATAAATCCTAAAATCCCAACTTAAACACAAGCTTA
>JADBJO010006618.1:0-12500 GCA_016801955.1 Conus betulinus
TTTCATCAAACACGCTATAGCTAGGCCAGCTGTGATCCGTTCAACACCCATCAACACGCTATAGCTAGGGCCAGTGATCCGCTATCATCAAACACCGCCTATAGCTAGGCCCGAGTGATCCGTTCATCAAACACGACTATAGCTAGGCCCAGGTGATCCGTTCATCAAACACGCTATAGCTAGGCCAGTGATCCGGTTCATCAAACACGCTATGCAGCTGGGCTAGGCCAGTGATCCGTTCATCAAACACGCTATAGCTAGGCCAGTGATCCCGTTCATCAAACACGCTATAGCTAGGCCAGTGATCCGTTCATCAATCCGTTCCTCAAACACGCTATAGCTAGGCCAGTGAATCCGTTTCATCCAAACACGCTATAGCTAGGCCAGTGATCCGTTCATCAAACACGCTATAGCTAGGCCAGTGATCCGTTCATCAAACACGCTATAGCTAGGCCAGTGATCGTTCATCAAACACGCTATAGCTAGGCCAGTGGATCCGTTCATCAAACACGCTATAGCTAGGGCCAGTGATCCGTTCATCAAAAAACACGTATAGCTAGGCCAGTGATCCGTTCATCAAACACGCTATAGCTAGGCCAGTGATCCGTTCATCAAACACGCTATAGCTAGGCCAGTGATCCGTTCATCAAACACGCTATAGCTAGGCCAGTGATCCGTTTCATCAAAAACACGCCATAGCTAGGCCAGTGATCCGTTCATCAAACACGCTATAGCTAGGCAGTGATCCGTTCATCAAACACGCCATAGCTAGGCCAGTGATTCCGTTCATCAAACACGCTATATAGCTGATTCGGCAAACAGTGATCACGACCTCCCGTTCATCAAACACGCTATATAGCTAGGCCAAGTGTCACGTTCATCAAAACACGCCACTAGCCTAGGCCAGTGATCCGTCATCAAACACGCCATAGCTAGGCCAGAAGTGATCCGTTAATCATCAAACACGCCATAGCTAGGCCAGTAGTGGCCAGCGTGATCCGTTCATCGTTCATCAACCACGCCATAGCTAGGCAGTTTGATCGCTCAGCCAAACACGACCCATACTAGGCCAGTGAATCAAAAGCCACCTCACTAAAGCCAGTGATCCATAGCTAGGCCAGCATGATCCGAGTGCATCAAACATCAACACAGACCATAGCTAGGCCAGTGATCCGCTCATCAAACACACCATAGCTAGGCCAGTGATCCGTCATCAAAACACACTATAGCCTAGCCAGTGATCCGCATCAAAAACATCGCCCTCGCTACACTGATAGTCAGCCAACACGCTTAGGCCGGTCATCCGATTCACAAACACCGCTATAGCTAGGCCCCAGTGATCCGTTCACCAACACACTATAGCTAGGCCAGTGATCCGTTCACCCAAACACACTATAGCTAGGCACAGTGATCCGTTCACCAACCACACGGCATAGCTAGGCCAGTGATCCGTTCACCAAACAACTATAGCTAGGCCAGTGATCCGCCTTCATTCAAACCACACTATAGCTAGGCCAGTGGATCACGTTCACCAAACACAATCATAGCTAGGCCAGTGATCCCGTTCACCAAATCACCCTATAGCTAGCCCTTCATCAAACACAGTATAGCTCAGGTCCAGTAGATCCGCTCATCAAACCCACTATAGCTAGGACAGTGATCCGCGCCCTCATCAAACACACCTATAGTAGCCAGTGATCCGCTCATCACCACACTTATAGCTTAGGCCAGTGATCCGCTCATCAAACACACTATAGCTAGGCCAGTGATCCGCTCATCATTCAAACACACTATAGCTAGGGCCAGTGATCCGATCTCATCAACACACTATAGCTAGGCCAGCTGATCGCTCACAAACAAACACACATAGCCTAGGCCAGTGATCCGCCTTCATCAAACAACCACTATAGCCCCGTTTCATACACTATAGGATAGGCCAGTGATCCGTTCATCAAACACACTACTATAGCTAGGCCAGTGATCCGTTCATCAAACACACTATAGCTAGGACCAGGATCCTTTCATCAAAGCCAAATACTGGAAACCACGCCATAGCTAGTGCCAGTGAGTCAGTTCCAACCATTGCCCTCACTAGGCCCTTCTAACCATTGCACAAAACCGCTATACATGCCAGTGATCGTGCCCTGGTCATCACACCACAAAACCATGCACAGTGTCAGCTTGTACTCACAAACCATGCACAACAGTGTTCCTTCAACCATGCACAACAGTGTTCCTTCAGCCATGCACAACCAGTGTTCACGCCTTCATCAACACCACTATGCACAACACAGTGATTCGCTCAACCAATGCACAACACTGTTGTTCAGTGACTTCAACCATGCCCACAAGCCAGTTGGTCCCTTCAACCATGCACGAAACAGTGTTATTCTAACAATGCCACACAACAGTGTTCTCCTGCTAACATGCACAACAAGTGTTCTTTCAACCATGCACAACAGTGTCTTCAACCATGCACAACAGTGTTCCTTCAACCATGCCCAACAGTATTCCTTCAACCATGGAACACAACAGTGCCCTTGCTTCTAACAATTCGCACAACAGTGTTCCATCATAACCCATGCGACAACAGTTTTAGTTCTTCTAACAATGCACAATAGTGTGTCTCTAACCTTGCCACACAGTCATTCCTTTCCTCTTGATGCAAGCCCGTCAAAAGCCAGGAACCTTCCGCTTTCTTGTAAACACTATGCTAGCCAGGGTACGCTCACAAAACACAAGCCTAGGCCAGTGCAAAGAGATCAGGAGAAATGATAGTGCCATCCGCCTCATAATCCACTTAGCTAGGCCAGTGACGTTACATTTGGAACTATAGTGGCCAGGGATCCCAACATCAAACACATATAGTGACAATACCAGTTCATCTTAACACACTCGGGTAGGCCATTGATCATTTCCCGTCCTTTTGCGTTGTACGAAACCCGTACTATGCTATTTAATTCGTAGTGAATTCCACGTTCTGAAAACAGGTTCTTAACCATTATCAGTGTTATCTAACCGGCACATCATCGTCTGATTAAGCCGGAGACAGTGATAAGGAGGCCATTTAAAACTTGAATTGCCACAACAGGGTTTAAGATTTCACTGCGTCCTGCGAACTTCACCCATTGCTCCACAGGTTATTCTGTCAAGCCAAAAGTGTGCACACCAGAGACAAGAGAGAGGAGAGAGAGAGAGATGAGTTCTGAGAGAGATGGCACAACAGGGAGGGCGGTGGATGGATGACAGGGTACTTCCTTCAACGCGGCTGTTGTCAGGAAAAGTGACCTGATGGTCTAACACCGAAATGGAGGGTTCCACAGAGTAAAGGAAAGATAGAGTTCGTTAAGAATCCCATGGCACTTAGTGAAATGGAGGCTTGCCCACCAGGAAGCTCTACGATATGAGAGAGAGAGAGTCAAGAGAACGGGAACCGAGGAGAGAGGTACGGAAGGGGGACGGGTGGGGTAGGTGCGGAGGAAAGAGAAATGACTGCCACCGTGATTGCCGAATAATACTTCCGACAGTGGCCCCCAGTGGGACTACCTGAGACTGAGAGGCATCGGTGAGACAGACATCCCTGTTCCTCCGACCGGAATGCCATCGTCGAATCTAACCCTTGTTATCGAAGGATCCACAGACTGTAAAGGAAGAGAAAGATAAGGGATGGGGTGACAGCACTCTAATTGAAGTTAGAAGATTGCTTGCGGCCCTGCTCTTGGAAGCGCAGTCATGGCAAATAATGACGAGAGAGACCAGGAGAGAGAAGAGAGGAGGAGATGAGACGAGAGAGAGTGAGAGATTTGGGATGGGGTGAGGGAGGTGAAAACAGAAGACAGACAGTCAAGTTTGACAGACAGACCTCCAGACTTTTACTGTCCTCGGCCGGCATGGAAGGTCCACAGATGTAAACGCAAGAGATCCTAATATAGGGCACTTTCCCCGCGAAATGATGGCCATGTTTCGAGCCCCCACGACCTGAAGGACGAGGAGGAGAGATCCCCCCGTCGGATTGGAGTTATTCGTTAAAGATAGAGCGAGGGACAGACAGAAGACAGACAGCAGGATCTTAGACTTTTCGGGGGCAGCTTGGCCGAGGTAGAAGTTAGGCAGACCCCCAGACAGACAGGGAGGTTACTAAAAGGAAGCTGTGGCGAAGGGATTTTTTGTTTGTCCCTTTGGCCCTCCTTCCCTCCTTTAGGCCCCCCCGGCCCCATCTCCCTGTCGGAGGCGCGTTAAGGGGAGGGGCAGTCGGTGTGCGGATTTTTGGGGTTTAAAAGGATTTGTTGCTGGCGAGGGACGTGCGTGAAGGGGTGTGGGGAAGTTCTGCCTTGGCAAGAAACAAAGCAGAGAAACAGCCCCTGATAAAAGAAGAAATCAGCCATCACTGAAAGCATACCCCCCCTACCCCACTCTACTCTCTCTACTCTCTCCCTTTCCTCTCTCTCCTCTCCTTCTCTCTCCTCTCGCTCTCCCTAATCTCTCTCTCTGTCTGAATCTCCTCATAAGACAGCGAGACAGCTGACGTCTTAAGAAAGTATGAAATTTATGGTGATCTCGCTTGTCCATCTAACAGACGCCCGCAAAAGAGTCAGAATTCCAAGAGTCTGTGCCTTCCCCTCGGTTCCCAGAAAAGCGCGTTAAAACCTTTGGTCTAGATTCCAAGCACGTCTGCCTGCACTTCAAACAAACGACATCGATGGTCTTCATTCCAACCTTCAAACAAGACATCGGTGGTCTTCATTCCAAGTGGTCCTTCAAACAAGACATCGGTGGTCTTTTCTTCAAGTCTGTTCCTTCAAACAAGACGCGTGGTCTTCATTCCAAGAGGTCTGTTCCTTCAAACAAGACATCGGTGGTCTTTCATTCCAAGAGTCTGTGCCTTCAAAACAAGACATCGGTTGGTCTTCATTCCAAGAGTCTGTGCCTTCAAACAAGACATCGGTGGTCTTCATTCCAAGAGTCTGTGCCTTCAAACAAGACATCGGTGGTCTTCATTCCAAGAGTCTGTGCCTTCAAACAAGACATCGGTGGTCTTCATCCAAGAGTCTGTGCCTTCAAACAAGACATCGGTTGGTCTTCTTCATTCCAAGAGTCTGTGCCTTCAAAACAAGACATCGGTGGTCTTCATTCCAAGAGTCTGTGCCTTCAAACAAGACATCGGTGGTCTTCATTCCAAGAGTCTGTGCCTTCAAACAAGACATCAGGTGGTCTTCATTCCAAGAGTCTGTGCCTTCAAACAAGACATCGGTGGTCTTCATTCCAAGAGTCTGTGCCTTCAAACAAGACATCGGTGGTCTTCATTCCAAGAGTCTGTGCCTTCAAACAAGACATCGGTGGTCTTCATTCCAAATGCCTTCAAACAGCATCGGTGGTCTTCACAGACAGAGGCAGATAGACTTCAGAGAACGATCGGTGGTCTTCTTCCAAGAACTGTGCCTTCAAACAAGACATCGGTGGTCTTCATTCCAGATTCTGTGCCTTCAAACAAGAATCGGTAAGAAAAGAAAGGCCCAAGAAATCGAAAATATCATTTAAGAAATCGGTGGTCTTCATTCCCAAGAGTCTGTGGCAGGGAGTCTTTCATTCCAAGAGTCTGTGCCTTCAAACAAGACATCGGTGGTCTTCATTCCAAGGGTCTGTGCCTTTAAACAAGACATCGGTGGTCTTCATGTTAATGATCGACGCACTCCTACAGACAGCGGCAGAAAGACAAAGAACAGAAGCCAGAAAACAAAAAAAAAACAAAGGGATTCTGGAAAAAAATAAGAAAAGGAAGGCCCAAGATCGAAATATCATTTTAGAAACGGGTAAAGGGAGGAGTGGAGGGACGGGGGGTAATCGAAAACGGGAGGTACAGGAAAGAAAGACACAAGGGGGCAAAGGAAAGGGGAGGGGGGACCAAATTACATGTCCCAAAACGGGGGGGCGGGGGGGGGGAGGGGGGCGGAGGGCCGAAACAGAAACAAGAACAGAAAAGTTTACAACGATAGGAAAGAACAGGCAGCGAAAGAGAAAAAAAATATAAACCTAACGAAGGAAAAGAGAGAATAAAGAAAGAAAGGAGAAGAAGTAAGAGAGAGAGGAGACGAGAGATTCAGACAGAACAGACAGAGAGACAGACCCCCCAGACCCAGACAGACAGACAGACCGATAGACACACACAGACACAGACAGAGAGACAGACCGACCGACAGACAAAGACCGAGAGACAGAGAGAGGGGGATGGAGAGAGAAGAAAGAAGGAAAGGAGAAGAACGAGAGAGAGAGAAGAGGGGGGGGGAAGGGGAGAGAGGAGAGAGGGGGGGGGGGTATAGGGGAGAGAGAAAGAATATTGAGGGGGGGGGGGGGGGGCGCGGAAGCTAAAGAAATGCTTGGTCTTGCCACCCTAGACTCTCAGCACGTCATTCATCATCAATGTTCTTACCACACTTGGACGCTTGGACACTTCCCCAAAGAGAACGCCCAGAGAGGCCCAGACGCTGAAGACTTGGCAATACACAGTCCTGTTTCTCCATCAATCATCACTGTCTCTTCATGGATGGTGCGCCTGCCCTGAAGACACTCAAGACACTCGGGGCGAATCCGCTGACATCCTGTGGGCACGCCGTGCTCCATGCTGCCTTCTCACGGAAGAAAACTACAGATAAAAACGCCTGTTTTGGCAGCTGCAGCCCAGTTCTCTTGTGGGGCAAAGATTGCACAAATCGCCCTGTCCCAGCGTGTCCACTTGTCTTTTCACAGCTGTCGGTCCTACTTGACTCGTGAATTTACGGGTTCCTGTGTCAATGGCGAAATTTTGATACATGATTTTTGTGTTCAGATGGCAATGCTGGTCATCTCTACAGGTCAGCCTGCCTGCTGCCGATGTCGCAGGATCGATCGCGAGGTAGAAATACAAGGAAGGGTGTGGGGAGGGGGGGTCCTTTTTGCTTCAGCATGTCTACTGGCATGTGAGTTCTACATCGGGCGTGGCAAAAGAAAGCGTTGCTCTGGCAAAAAAACTTGTTCTCACCAAAGTGTAGTTTTCAATTCTCTCGTCTCTCTTCTCTCTCTCTCTCTCTCTCTCTCACTCTCTCTCTCTCATCTCTCTATCTCTCTCACCTCTCTTCTCTCTCTCTCTCATCTTCTCTCTCTGGGGCTTTATGTGAAGGCTGGTTTAGGGGATGGTCTCGTCTACACCAAAAAGCCAGAGTGGGGGATATGAAGTTTCAAACAAGCGAGTGGTTCGAATCTGCATAGTAAGGAATGGTCGGGACCCTACCGAAACAACATACATGCCATTGCGTGTCCACTTGAACCAGTCTCAGATGCTGCATATTGATCCCCCCTGATTGTTTAATTTGAATCTCCCGCTCTCCCTACCGTCCCCTCCTCCCTCCCTCCCTCTCTCTCCTCTCTCTCTCTCCCTCTCTCTCTCTCTCTCTCTCTTTCTATCTCCATAGCTATTTTAATTTCTAAATATCCAACTGGCCTCAGTCGGACGATCATACACTGTGCATCCTGTGAGCTACATGGCCGGCAGCTTTAGCTAATTCGGACCTCGACGCCTGTCCCGCACCACACGGTCCAGGTGCTAGCATGAGCCAGCACGTGCCGGACAATTCCTTCTGTGCGTGCATACTTCGGCGTCATGCACAACGACCTTCAGAGTTTTTTTCCCCGTCCTAGAGGCAACGAAGGCGTGACATCTCCGGCTCGCTCACCATGCTGCCAACAACAGGTCCTCATTTCGGGTTAACGGTTTCTTTTGGGTTTTAGCGGCTTTCCGTTCTGGTTATAGTGCTGTGCCCACCAGCCGTGCTTGTTTTTTTTAGTTGTTTGTTCTGCTTCTTTTTTTGTTGACCCACAGGCCTGGACCACAAAACATCAGGTTTGCACAAAGACACTTGTCTTACATGACGGTCGCAGTATTTTCTTATAGGCTGGTTTTTGCGCCCTGGATCCTTTTTTGTGATGTGTTTTTTAACGTCGTTTCGGTTAAAGTTTTCGATCTGTTAGTTTTTCATTTGTGCTCTTTAACTCGGGCCCTAAAGGTTTCAAGTTCCATTTAGTCCCCCTTTTTTTCCCCAGCAGCAGTGACAGATTGAACATATATAAGGAATGGGGATTACTTTTTTTCGGCTCCATTGTTACCAGCCCACGGGCCGTAGATAGTTGCGTCATTAATACTTTCAGGTGCGGTTTCCGTGCCACCAGGCTTATCGCCCACAACCCCTATCCCCGCCCAGAGTTCTACCTTCAGGGTTCCCAAGTCTGAAATATGTTGCCCACTTATCTTTGAAAGACACATGTTATTGATTGATCCTTCCCCCCATTTTCACCGTTAGGAAGCACTCTACCTCCAAATAAGCGGGAAATATTATTTGTTTGTGGTGTAGTCTGTTATTTTGATCATCTCTCGTTCAGTCCTCTTGCGATCGAAAGCTTCTCGGTTAGGCCCCCAATAACCTTATTTTCAGGGAGGATCTTTAGGTTTGGATTATATGAGTGTTATGGATCTATTTAGTGGTTTTACCGCGGTATTTAGGAGTGTTTGTTATACCTATGTGTTGATGGATTGTATAGTGTTTATGGATTTGTATAGTGTTTATGGATTGTTATAGTGTTTCTGGATTATATAGTGTGTTATGGGATACCTCCTTCCTACAGTGTTTATTATTATAGTGTGTAGCGGGGGTATAGTATTAGTCTTTACCTTGACAAACATCCTATTGCGGCGTGTGGCCAACAGTCCGTTGAATTAATGGAGTCATTGGCTTTTGACATACGCTCGTACCCGCCTCTCAGACAAAGTTCCCAGTCATTGTGCTTGATAAACCACAAGACGTCGTGGTACTTTGCCAAGCGCCAGCTCTTTTTTTTTTCTCCCTTAATTGTGTCTTCAGGGGCTGCTGCCTGGCAAAAAGGCGTTGTCGACGCCAAGGAGGTCCAGCGGTTCTAAGGTTCCTTAGGGGCATTTCAAGAAGACATTCACGAGGTCCACCCGACTGTATTGTTCTGTCTTCCGGGAATCAAGATGTCTGATACTTACTACTTGTGCTGTACCTTTCCAGAGAGGAGAGACTGAGAGGAGCTGTAGAGTGAGAGGAGATGATGAGGAGACTCCCGCATCAGAGAGGACTGATAGAGAGAGAGGAGAGAGGAGATGAGAGAGAGAGAGTAGCCAGAGACAGAGAGAGATCAGAAGGAAGACAGAGACAGACAGAGAGACAGAGAGACAGAGCAGTAGAGAGACAGAGAGACAGAGAGAGAGAGACAGACAGAGAGAGGACGGAGAAGAGGGGACGACAGAGACACAGCAACGAGAGAGATAGAGATAGAGAGACCGGAGAGAGCAGAGCACAGAGAGATATAGAGACAGAGGACAGATAGAGACAGAGAGAGACTACAGAAGCAAAGACTGACGGGGATGTTCCAACATGAAAAAAGAGAGACAGACAGACAGACAACAACAGACAGACGGACAGACAGAGACAGGAAACGGGCAAAAGAGGGAGAGACAGATCGAAACAAATATGGAGTGATGTAAAACGCGGTGGACACTGCGGTATGTGTTCCCTTGTGTATGCTTGTACATACAAACGCGCCGGCGGTGTGGGGCACAATTGGCGCGGCCAACGCGTTTTCGTGAGTACGCGTGTGTGTGGTTCGTGTGTTGTGTGGTTGTGTGGGTGTGTGTGTGGTGTGTGGTCGTGTGTGGTGTGGGTGTGTGTGGTTTGCCGTGTTGTATGTGTATATATATATGGGGGTGGGGATGGGGGGAGGGCGAGATGAGAACATGGATGTCAAGGATTGTTTTCCAGTGCACTCGTCATACCCTCTTCCTCTCTCTCTCTCTCTCTCATGGTGTTGGTCGATACCCACAGACCACATAACCTGACGGCCACACACCAACGCCTCCTGTGTTGTTTTTGATGGCTTGTGTTGCATTCTTGTTACTTAGTGCTTCTAGCTAAACACCGGTGATGTTGTCCCCCCAAAAAACACTTCTAACGCCTTCTCGGGCCCGTTTTGTAAGTCCATTCCATCTCAGCTTTCAAAGTTTTGTTTGGGTCATTTTTAGTTTCCAGGTGCTTCGTGTGTGTTTGGGTATTTCATCAAGGCTTGGGTTGTATTTCTTTCTTTTAAGCGTTATGGGGAATCATCTTCAGACACGATCTAGTGTTGATAGGTACCTTGGCATCATAGCTAATTTATTTATTTGATTTTTTTTTTTTTTTTAAAAAACATAAGTATTTAATTTCCACCGAGTTTCAGGACTTACTTTGTGAGTTTTTTTTTTTTTTAAAGAAGTTTTGAGGAAGACCGCCCAGAAATATGTTACTCAGTGGCTGTGTGACAAACATTGTTAGCGCGAATGAGCCAGGGGCAGGGAAGAGGCTAGGCATGTGTTGGAGCGTGCGGCGTATGTCAACAGTGGGTGGGGGTTGGGGGGAAGATGGGAAATGATGGGAGAAGGTGGGGGTGATATCCCTTTTTTTAGAGGGGGGTCGCTGATTGGGCGCGTAAATCACTGGAGTTATTTCCATTCTATTATACCTGGCCTAAATGCTTGCTTTAACAAATATTAAGAGGTTAAAGGAATGAAGAGTCTTTCAACGTTTTAGTTTTATTGATGTGTGTCTTTTTCATGCAGTGTTTGTGGTCGTTTTGTTGTGTTTTGTAGGGGGGGGGGGGGGTGGGGCGGTGGGCTGGGGGGTGGGGGGGGGGTTTGGTGGGTGGCGGGGGGGGGGGAGGGGGGTTTTGGTGGGTTTTGGTTATTTTTTTTGGTGGGGGGGGTTTGCGGCAGTGGTTTTGGCGGTTTGGGGGGGTTTTTGGTTTTTTGGTATGGGTGGGTGGGTTGGGGTTCTTTTTTTTTTTGGGTTGTGGGGGGGGTTCTTGTTTCGGGTGCTTTTTGTTCTTCTTTGGTTGTGGGGGGTTTTGGGGGGGGGGGGTTGTTGGTTTTTGGTTTATTTTTTTTGGTTGGGGTGGGGGGGTTGTTTGCGGGGGGGGGGGGGGGGGGGGTTTTTTTTGGGGGGGGGGGGGTAGCGTTTTTATTGGGGTTTTGTTTGCTTGGGGGGGGGTGGGCCTTGGTGTTTTTTTGGGGGGGGGGGCGGGTGTGGTTTTTTTTTGTTTTGTTTTTTGCGGGCAGTAGATTGGTTTTTGGGTTTTTTTTTTTTGCTTTTGTTTTTTTTTTTGTTTTTGGGGGGTGGTTTATGGTTTGCGGTTTTGCGCAGTATTGGTGGTGGTTTTTTGGTTGGTTTGCGTTTTGGCGTTTGTTTGGTTTTTTTTTTGGTTTTGTGTGGGGGTTAGTGGTGTTTTTTTTTTTTGCGGCATGTAGAAGCTTGTTTTTTTGCGTGGGGGTTTTTTTTCTTTGGCGGCAGGGGGTACTTTTGGTTTGCGGGCAGGGTAGATTTTTTGGGGGGTTTTTTTTGCGGCTTTTTTTTGCGGTTTGTTTGTGCGGGTTGTTGGGTGGTTGGTTGCGGTTTTTTGGTTGCGGGGTTTTTTGTTTTTTGGTTGTTGCGGAACGTCTAGAAGTAGCAAGTAGAAGTATTTTGTTGGGGTGGGGTTGGTTTTATTTTTTGTTTGCGGCAAGTAGTTTGGTGAGGTTTTTGGTGGGGGTTGGTTTTGCCGGCAGTAGTGAGAGAGTTTAGTTTGTTTTTTGCTTTTTGGCGTTGTTTGCGGGGGGGGGGCTGGTTTTCTTTTGCGGTTGGCGATTTGTTTTTTTGGTTTGTTGGGGTTTTTTTTTTTTTGGGTGGTTGGTTTGCGGCTCTGTGCGGTTGGGTTGGTTTTTTGTTTTGTTTTTGTGGTTTTTGGTGGCTTTTGGGGGGTTTTTTTTTTGGTGGTTTTGGTTGTTTGGTTTGTTGGGTCTGTGCGGCAGTAGATTAGTAGAGTAGAGTTGTGGGTTGGTTTGGGGTTGTTGGCGGTGGGGCGGGGGGGGGTGTTGAGGCCGGGCAGTCAGAAGTAAGTTAGTAGGGTGAAAAAGAGCAGTAGAAGGTCGGTTGGCAGTAGATGTAGAAACAGTAGAAGGAGCAAGCAGTAGCTTAAGTTAGAAGTTAGCAGATCCAGTATGATTATATTCAATCTAGTTGCAAAAAGTCACGGCATGATTGTATTTGAACTTAAGAGCGATTTCTTTGGCATCTATTCTTCGTCTTCTCCGTCTCCGTCGTGTCTTCTTCTTCCGTCTTCTTCTCTTTCATCTCCGCTGTCTCCTCTTTCTTCTCATTATCTCTTCATCATCCATCATCATCATCCTCATCATCATTCTCATCCTCTCTTCTTCTTCTTCTTCTTCTTTTGGACTCGAGAAAGAGTGAGTGGAGCGACGGGGTAGGTAGTGTGGGTGTCCTTTGCAGGGCATTGCGTTGAGGTCTTATTTTCCCAGCGTTCACTCATACAGCCAAATATAGTGCAGGCCCTTTTTTTAAAGTTGTTATCTTTCCTGATCAAGCTCCTGCGGTAATCTGCGCTCTCTCCGTGTCTCAGTCTGTCAGTCTGTCTGTCTGTCCGGGCTC
>JADBJO010006618.1:20000-22500 GCA_016801955.1 Conus betulinus
CAAAGTTTCCTTATTGTTGTTTTATTTATCATGATCAGTTTTATTTCTGTTATTGTTGTTTTATTTATCGTGATCAATTTTATTTCTGTTATTGTTGTTTTATTTATCATGATCAATTTTATTTCTGTTATTATTGTTTTCTTAATCATTATCAGTTTTATTTCTGTTATTGTCGTTTTATTTATTACGCTCAATTTTATTTCTGTTATTGTTGTTTTTTATTTATCGTGATCAATTTATTTCTGTTATTGTTGTTTTATTTATTATGATCAATTTTATTTCTGTTATTGTTTTTTTTTTTTATTAATTATGATCAATTTTATTTCTGTTATTGTTGTTTTATGTATTATGATCGATTTTATTTCTTTTTCTGCTATTGTTGTTTTATGTATATTATGATCAATTTTATTTCTGTTATTGTTGTTTTATTTATTACGATCGATTTTATTTCTGATATTGTTGTTTATTTATTATGATCGATTTTATGTTTTAGAAAGTTAGAGAAAAGGAAACTGCTTTACTTATCCATTACGTCATTTTGCCATTTCTTCCGTTTTAATTTAAACTTTAGAAAAGAAAAAAAAACTTGATGTGTGGCCTTCGAGGGAGGAGAAGAGAGAGAGAGGGGGGGGGGGGAGAAGAGAGAGAGACAGAGAGAGAGAGCGAGAGAGAGAGAGAAAGGAGAGAGAGAAAGAAAGAGAGAGAGAAAAAAGACAAACAGACAGACAGATAGACAGGCAGGCAGGCAGGCAGGCAGGCAGCAAGACAGACAAACAGACAACACTGTAATTAGTTATCATATCATTTTACCATTTCGTCCGTTCTTCAGGCCCTCAAGGGGCGGAAGAGCAGCAGGGTTGTGTGGAGAGGGAGAATGAGATGGAGAGGGGGGGGGGATGAAGGGGGGGGGGGGGGGGGGGGGGCAAAGGAGGAGGGGCGAGAGTGGCAGAGATAGAGAGACAGAAACAGAGAGAAAGGGAGGAAGAAGGAGAAGGATATATGTTAGAGAGAGAGAGAGAGAGAGAGGAGGAGAGAGAGAGAGAGAGAGAGAGAGAGAGAGAGAGAGGTGATAATGTCGAGCTCGCTGAACAGATATAACCACATGAAATATGAAAAGAAAACTTTTGATATAATTAGTGATTATCAGATCGTTTTTAAAAATGAATTTTATTCGTACTATAAACAATCAATTATTTTTTTATTACACGTTGTATGGTTATCTACAGATAATGAATATTGTGGTGCATTATTCAAGTTTGTTTCACCTCTGTACATTCATACAGATCAGAGTAAACCCAGTTTGGGATATAGGTAGTCAGTTCGTGTCAACGTACCTTTATGTTTATTACTAAATGGTCAATCAAACAAGAGGATGCATTTCCAAAAATTATTTTGTGGCTCTCAAAGTCATAGTATGTTTCTGTTTGCATTTAAAAGGCAGTAGATCTAAGGAACCAAATCAGTTGCTACTGTGTTTAATATTTCTGCACTTTCAAAGACCCACAAAGTTGAAGTATTCTCAATGAGTGAATAATCACGTGCAGAAAAAAAATGCTTTATGCCATTAAGATTACGAAAGTGTCCTATTTTATATGGAAAAGTTTTGTGACAGACATTTAACCAAATTTATGTTCGCATGGAAATGATTTATGAACAAGCATTATTCCTTGTACCTTGTTAGATTTTACTTTCACCCTTTTACCCGGACAGTCAATTGGGTTCAAAACAGAAGACTGATCTGCCAGTTTTTTCAATATCATTGTTATTATATTTCTTTCTTTTCCTTTTGGTCAGCCTATATTACAAGCTAATCTGTATTTTGTTGGAGATCAGAAGGTTGAATACTTATAGAATAATATTCGAATGAACTGAGTTTCCATCAGCAAATGATGACATGTAGCTTTAATGAGCCATAGGAAGTCGTTATGTTAAAAAAACAAAATAAGGATATGGTCCACTTTAACATAACGACTTCCTATGACTTTTATATATATATATATAAAAGTTTAAAAGTATGATTTAAAATGGAGGTTAAAAACCGACAAAATTGTTTCGAGCTATTGCTCTCGTCAGGGTATTCGTTTGGGCACGCTACCGGTGTTATATAGTGTGTGTGCAAACATGAGTTCTGCACGTGTTTCACGTGGCCTGTAGTTTTTTACAATTTTGATTTTTTTGGGGGTGCGTTCAGGGAGGGTGTGTTAAGGAATGGTGTGTTGACAAGGATTTCCATTTATGCCTGCAATTGTTTATGATCTCTACTTTTGAATTCAGAGTGCTAGATGAGGTTTGCATAATATCAGCCACTTTTCTGTAGAACATAGGTTGCATTTTTTTTTAGAGATATTATTGTATGGTGTTGCTCTTTTTATAACTTTCAATGATATATTGTAGTCTATTTTTTATCTTTAAGTTTCCAAATGTGTTTACTTAGTTCTATTTGGTTTTTTTTGTATTTTTCATTTTTGAAGGACTGTTTATGGTTTGCATAAAGAACTTC
>JADBJO010006618.1:27500-30000 GCA_016801955.1 Conus betulinus
GGATAAATTGCGAGTTTGTTCTTTGAACTGTCGGGGTTTAAAAAATAGATGGAAGAGGGCTTCTATATATTCAGAAGTTTAAAAAGACAAAAGTTATATATAATTTGCATACAAGAAGCGCATATCTCAGCATGTGATATAAACACTGGGAAAGGCAGTGGGGTGGAAGCGTATACGCACAGCCAGGGACCAATCACAGTAAAGGAGAAGTAATTCTATTTCAAAAGTTTCTCAGGAAAGGTTACACTAGTCAAGTCTCAAGAACGCATGATCGTTCTGAATATCGAGTATAGTAACTATGAGATCACAATTGCAAATGTCTATGCACCTACGACCATAGGGAAAAATATACTTTTTTTTCGAGGTCTGCGGGACGAAGTGGATGAGTGGGGAGGAGGAAGAAATAGTGGTCTGCGGAGATTTCAATTGCGTTTTAGACAATGATTTAGACATTGTATCAGGTAAACCACACAATAAAATAGAGGTAAATGAATTTAAGTCTGTATTAACACAGTCATGCTTAATCGACTCCTGGAGAGATTTTTCACCCTGAAGAAAAAGAATATACCTGGAATAGATTTAACCCTTTTTAGCAAGACGGCTAGACTATTGCTTAGTGACAGAAGATTTATGCTCCTCCTTGGTTGTCAGTGAACACTGTACCATTCCGCAATCAGATCACAGAGCGGTTGTGCTGGAGTTCAACGAAGGAGACTTTATCAGAGGTCCAGGGTACTGGCGATTTAACAATAGCTATTTACAGAATACAGAATTCGTTGAGAACATGAATCTATTGCTTGTAGAAATGGAAAATGAAGGAGATGATGATATGTCTTACGTGGAAAAATGGGAATGGATAAAAATGAAAATCAGGAATTATTGTATCGAGTTCGGAAAACGTCTTGCTTGTAGTACACGAAACAAAAAAAAAAAAAAATCGATTTACAAAAGAGAATACAAGATCTGGAATCAAACATCCTACGTAACGTTCAAAACAAAGAACTACAGATTGATTTGTTAAAAACAAAACATGAATACGAACTATTTGACTTGCAGAAGAAAAAGGAAGCCCAAGTGAGATCAAGTTGAGATGGATAGAGGAGGGGGAAAAGAATACCAAATACTTTTGTAGCTTAGAAAAATCTAGAAGCAGAAAAAAGATCATGACACGATTGTGTAAAGGCACTGGGGAGGTAGTGCATCATCAGAAAGACATTCTGAGAGAACAGGCGTTATTCTACAAAAAATCTGTTTAATCAAACACGCAAGATAATGAAATCGCTGAGTCATGCCAAGTCTTTATTGAAAACGAAAACCTCCCGGAGCTAAACAATGACGAATCTGAGTCATGCGAAGGGCTCATCACAGAAGCTGAAGCCACAGAGGCTTTGAGAGAGATGAAGAACGGCTCAGCTTCTGGTAGCGATGGGATCAGTATTGAATTTCTAAAGTTCTTTTGGATCAGAATAAAACGTGTTATTATGAAATCCTTCAACAAATCGTTCACCAACGGGAGTTTATCATACACTCAAAAACTTGGAGTCATTACACTGATACATAAAGGTAAGGGGTTAGACAGGGAGCACCTCAGTAATTGGCGCCCAATAACCCTTACAAACTCAGATTACAAGTTACTGGCCAAAGTTTTAGCACTTAGACTGGGAACAGCATTATACAAGCTGATTAGTGAAGACCAGGTAGGATACATGAAAGACAGAAATATTGCCACAGTGTTGAGAACTGTAGACGACGTTATAAATTACTTAAATGTAACAGGCAGAGCTGGATACATACTTGCGCTAGACTATGCCAAAGCGTTTGACTCGATATCCAGGACATACTTGTTGCACACGTTCAGTGTTTTTGGTTTTGGGCCAGATTTCATTCGTTGGGTGTCCGTTTTAATGAATAACTACGTAAGCTGTATCAATCATGGAGGGTGGTTGTCTCAGTATTTTAAAGTCAACTGTGGCATTCGACAGGGGTGCCCATTTTCACCCGTAGCCTTTATTTTAGCGGTAGAAATATTGGCCTGTAAAGTTAGAATTAGCTCAGTCACCAGAATAAAATTGCCAAGTACACAAAACGTTAACCCAAAAAGCATTCGTATAAAACAAATGGCAGATGACGCTACTTTTTTTTAAAGGTCAAACGGATTTGAAAATTGTAACGGAAATAGTTATGCAATTTGGAAGATTTAGTAGGTTATTTTTGAACAAACAAAAAACTAAAATATTACGAACTGGTGGTGCTCAACCCTTGCAGGGACTGCCCGTTTGAGCTTGTAGATACGATTAAAATTTTAGGCATTATCTTTAGCCGAAAGAACCTGGCTCAGGACAACGAGAAAAACTGGCACACACACGAATGGACAGTCTACATAAATCGATAAGAGAGTGGAGCAAAAGGGATCTCAGTATTCAGGGGAAAATTGTGATAATAATAACATTTCTCATAAGTCAGTTCGTGTACATCATGCAGTCAATAGGTCTTCCAGTTC
>JADBJO010006618.1:42500-45000 GCA_016801955.1 Conus betulinus
TAACAAAGTACACACACAAACAAGTACTCACAGCAACAAGTACTAACACAAACATGTACTTACACAGTCACTTAAACCATTAAGTACTTACACAAAACAATCATGTACACAAACAAGTACTTACGCAAACACGTACTTACACAAACAAGTACCTACACAACACACAAATACTCACACAAATAAGTACTTACACAAACACAGTACTCACACAAACAATTACTTGCACACAAACAAGTACTCACACAAACAAGTGCTTACACGAACCAGTACTTAAGAACTTACACAAGTAATTAAACAATGATTTATCATTGCGCTTGTTTTCACGAGGGTACGATCCCTCCCCCTTCCCAACATCTTCCCTTCCCTTTCTGAACTGGATTCTTCTTCTTCGATGTGTGCAGGACTGGCTGGTAGAGTGGGTGTGTGTGTGTGTGGGGGGGGGGGGGGGGGGGGGGGGGGGGGGGGGGGTAGGGGTGTCTGCGTTGAATGGGTGACGAGAGGTGGGGGCGAGAGGAAGTGGAGAAGGTGAACAGGAAGGTACAGAACATCTCTCTCTCTCTCTCTCTCCTCTCTCTCTCTCTCTCTCTCGTTTTTTTTGAGGAAATCTTACAGAATACTAGTAATCTGCAGCTTGGGTGTGTGTGTGTGTGTGTGTGTGTGTGTGTGTGTGTGTGTGTGTGTGTGTGTGTGTGTCCCCTTTATTTTTCTGTTTTGTTTGAGGGGAGGATGGATGGTGGGGGTGGGAGGGGCGTGAGCAGAGCAGAAGCCATGCAAACAGGATTACCTGCAGGGGGAAATCCTACAGTGCTGGCAAGAAAAGAAAAGAAAAAGAAAGAAAGAAAGAAAGAAACATGATCTCTTGCTTTCCCTTCCCTTTCTTCCTCTCCCTTCTCCTCCCCCAAAACATCACACACACTCTCTCTCCCTTCCCACCCCCCCCCTCTCTCTCTCTCTCTCTCTCTCTCTCTCTCTCTCTTCAACGCCCCCCCCCCCACACACACACACACGTACACACAGCTGAACGATTATCAGTTTCATGCTGATCAGTTAAGTAGTGGGGTAAAACAAGTGCAGGTTAACAATTCTTCCATCGTTATAGTAATGACTTGGCAAAGATTTGAAATTTAAAAAAAAATTAAAGATGAAGAAAATTGGAAATATATACATTATTGATATGAAAACCCTTCAACGATAACTTCAAAACGTCAGCTTCTCTATCGTGTAAACTTCACGAAGAGGTCATTTGCCAACTTGCAACAGGTCTCCAGTAACTCAGTGGGCAAGACGCCCGTGCCAACGCGACCAGGCCTCGAGTCGCCAGACCGTCTGTTGGGTGTGGGTTTCATATCCAAGAGCACCAAAGAAAGGAAGGGCGCTCGAAGAGGGCCATGCAGGGGTCATGACCTGGTGTGGCCCGGACCCTGTAAGGTCTTGGCAGTTCTCCAAGAGCCGCCTGTTCCAAAAGCTGTCAGACAGGGCCGATGGGACCCGCGGTTTTATTCCCCGCAGTTTGTGTTGTGTGTAACGGCTTCGCTTGTCATTCGTCAGGCTTGGTTTCCAGATAAGTACAGCTTGGTCCCTCTCTTTTGCTGCCGGTTTTTTTTCCCAGACAAGTACATCTTGTTACCTTTCTTTTTGTTTCGTTTTGCTTTTCTCTCCTTCTCTGTTTGCTTTCTTCTGTTCTGTCATCTTTGCTTCATTTCTGATTGTTTCTTTTTCTCTCTTTCTGGCTTTCTCCCTTCTTCTACTCTTGTCTTTCCCACTTTGTTCTTCTCTGACCTGTTCTCTGTTGTGGCCGTCTTCCTGTCTATCCTTACTTTCCACTGTCTTTCTTCCTGCTTTTCTTTCTTTCTGATTGTCCGTCTTTCAAATTTCCTGACTCTCTGACTTTAAAAAAGATTTCCGACTTTCTTCCTTTCCCACTTTCCGTTTTTCCCGGTGACTTTTCTTCTTTATTTCTCGTTTTTTTTTTTGTTTTTTTTTTTTTCTTCTTCTTCTTCTTCCTGGTTTTCTTTCTTTCTGAGTTTGTTTCCTCCTGACTTCCTTCTTTTCAGACATACTGTCTTGCTTTCGTTAATTCTTTTTTTCCTAACTTTCTCTTTCATTCTTTATTCCTGACTTTCTCTCATTCAACATTTCATTCCCTCTGGCGTTCTTTCTGACATTGTCCTTTTCGACTTTCTTTTCCTTTCCGCCTTTCCTTCATTACAACCCCCCCCCCCCCCCCCCCCCCCCCCCCACACACACACACACACCTTTTTTTTTCCTTTGTTATTTTTCTCTTTCTGAGCTTGTTTCTTCGGATTAGAAAAGAAAATTCAATCTTTCTGACTTTCTGGCTCCTCTCCTTCTGACTGTCTCTCTGAGCTTCTCTCTCTTTCAGATTTTATGTTGACTGTCTCTCTGAGTGTCTCTTTCGAAGGAGAAGAAAATGGTGGAAGAGTGCACTCACCAGGGGTTTGAGTATGGTGATCAGGGGAACAGGAAGGAATCCAAGCAA
>JADBJO010006618.1:50000-55000 GCA_016801955.1 Conus betulinus
AGACGAACAGTTACTTTTCTCCTCAAATCAGGCGCAGAATGGATTTAGAATGTGGATGGAAAAAGATTCCGTATGCATGTTGCGCCCAATTTGAGGAGATAAGTGATTTCCTTTTTCGTTTTCATCGTCCTGAATGTTCTTTGTTTACCAGAAGAAGACCAAAGAGGTCGAAACGCGTCGTGTTTTGTCTTGTCATTTGTTTGTCTCTTTCATTCGATGGTACAGGTTTTTTTTTTAAATTCTTTTGAGTGGGAATTATTTGGTTCCGTATTTTTTAACAGAACCACACTTGTCTGACCAGACGACTTTCGACTTCTGGAAGAGAACAAAGTCATCAGCAGTCACGATGTTCAGCAGACGTGGCAGTCCTCACACACTAATCTACTAGAGCACACCTCCAATGTTGTGCTGAGTTTAATACCTCACGGGAAACATCACAATACAATCAACTACCACAGCAGCCAATGAAGAATTCAAAAGGAATGGAAGAAAGCGATATACAAAAAATAAGCTACCCAAAGTATGTCAGAAGATATCAAGAAAGAGGAACATAGATGAGCGTATGCTTGAAGATCCGATATAATGAAAAGGAGATCACTTGGGTTTATAGAGAAATACTTTGAAAGGCTGACTCGGCTAGTATCGTCTATTCTCGTCTCGACTTGAATTGTCTTGTATCATCTCGCCTCGTTTCGATTCGTTTCGTCTTGTCTTGTCTCGTCTTGTCTTGTCTCGTCTTGTCTTGTCTCGTCTTGTCTTGTCTTGTCTGTTTGTCTATCTGTCTGTCTGTGTGAGTGCGTGAGTGTGCGTGCGCGCGCGCGCGCTCGCATGTGTGTGTGTGTGTGTGTGTGTGTGTGTGTGTGTGTGTGTGTGCGCGCGCGCGCGCGTGCGTGCGTGTGTGTGCGTTGGTGCATGTGTCAATTCTTTCGTGCATGCATCAATGCGTGTTTGCGTCCATGTGTGTGAGTTAGCAAAATGTGTGCACAACAACCGCGTCTGCTTCGACGCGAACGCCTAAATGACGACGATGCCAATCAGCTATAGCTGCACGCGTGAACATCTCTTCAGTGCTAATGGGAATGAGGAAGATGAGTGAGTGACAATGGGGGGGGGGGGGGGGGGGGGAGAGAATGGGGAGGAAATAGTGGGGTGGGGGTGGTATGGATATGTAAGACAAGAGAGGAGGAGGAGGGCGTGTGTATGGATGCCAAAAGTCAATTCACATTTTGCTCTAGTCCTGAGAGAGACAGAGACACAGACAGAGAGAGAGAGAGAGAGAGAGAGAGAGATGCTGTGTCTAGAAGGATATAGCGTGTTTCTTCTGCCGCTCTTTCCTACATGTTTGATGAAGAAAATATTTGTGCAGCCTGTCTCCATCTTGTTACAATCTCTCTCTCTCTCTCTCTCTCTCTCTCTCTCTCTCTCTCTCTCTCTCTCTCTCTCTCTCTCTCTCTCGCATATACATGCGTGCATTTGTGTGTGTCCCTGTGTACGTGTTTGTTTGTTTGTTTGTTTTTGTGTCTGTTTGTCTGTCTGTGTAAATAAGTACAGAGAGAGAGATACACGCTATAAACTTTCTGAACACAACGAATTTGTTTCCCCGGACTGACATTGGAGGTGACTTCCCCTGCCACTGCACGTCAGCGACTGACTGGCGCCGCCCCCATTTGCCTCACCGCCAGGGAGGTTGGGTTGTCGCCCCTCGCCAGTTGGTTTCATTGTTTTTGTGTGTGTGTGTTTCTCTGTCTGTCCGCAACATGGCGCCCAAACTGTTGGGCCAATTTTTGTGCAGACTTAGTAGAAAGGTGATCCACGAACGGCGCCTGTAAATTGTTGTGAGGATCCGTATTAAAGGGAGCGATCTATCGTCTGTTCACCGAGATCACGCAAAATGTATGACACCAGTCTCAATGAAACTTTGGTGTGTGTGTGTGTGTGTCTCCTGTACACTCCAGAGGACCTCCCTCCCTCCCTCCCCCCGCCCCCCCCCCCCCCCCCCTTTTTTTTTTTTTGTTGCAGGGGACAAACATGATAAGTGAATACACTTTGGACAGATTTCACTTGTGGAAGTCTAGCCGTTTCAGATAACACTTAATTTGTTTCATATTGACGACGATTTGGATTTTACATACAAAGAAAGCTCAAGAAACATGTAGACTGTTTTAACTTCTTCTCTGCTTTTAATCTCTGTCTCTTTAATTCATAAATGTTGATGAAGATTTCACATTCAAAGAAGCTAAATAAACATGAAGATTGTTAAACTTCTCCTCTGCTTTTAATCTCCGTCTCTTTTTTATTGATAAATATTACTAAACATGCCGAGCTTCGTGATGTGTCGTTGAAGTTCTCTTTCACTTCGATACGACTGGGACTTCGCGTTTACCTGTTTTTTTACTTTCCCTACAACAGCTCAAAGGCAGAAACTCTCGTCTTTCCAAACTTGTTGGGAGCAAGTCGTGCGGTGCTCAAGTCACCTCAGGGGGACATATTTAGTCTGCTGTACCTCCTTTCCGAAGAGCGGGGGGAGGGTGATGGAGTACGGAAGAGTGTGTGGGAAGGGGGTGGGGACGGCGAGGGAGGGGGGGGGGTGGGGGGAGGGGAGGAGAAGGGTAGGAAAGTCGGGTCACCTTTACGGATGTACTGTGGGGTATCTGTTGCCGATGCTTGGCGAGAGAGGAGGAGAGAGCATCAGTGGGCATGAACCCAGTGTGTGAAATAATGGGGAGGCTCAAGTGTGGGGGTGGGGGGGGGGGGGGGGGGGGGGGGGGGGGGGGGGGGGGGGTTTAGGGTGAAGGATGAATACTCTATCTTGCGTAGCATACAAATTGACAGCTGCAGCGGAAGGTGCGCGCGCGCGTTTGTGTGTGTGTGTGTGTGTGTGTGTGTGTGTGTGTGTGTGTGTGTGTGTGTGTGTGTGTGTGTGTGTGTGTGTGTGTGTGTGTGTGTGTGTGTGTGTGTGTGTGTGTGTGTGTGTGTGACGGACAGGCAGACACAGAGAGAGAGACAGAGACAGACAGACAGACAGACGACGGACAGACAGAGACAGAAAACAGTACAGTGTCCGTGTTGCAGTTGTATTGCTTTATTTTGTTGTTGTTTTCCTGTGGGAGCGCAGCTAACGTTGTGAGCCTAATGCACTAAGCAGCTTGCTGAAGCGACCACTTTGAACACTATGCAACATTGAATTATTTCAGTTGTACATGGGAGTACATCATTACTGTGAATGAAATTACTTACATATCTGTGAATGCAACGTACCTTGGTTGTCAGTGCGAGAGTGAGAGAAAGAGAGAGAGAGAGAGAGAGAGAGAGAGAGAGAGAGAGAGAGAGAGAGAGAGAGAGAGAAGACTGAACACTGAACACAGAACATGTTTAATGTCATTCGCTATGCGCCTTATGGGGGGGGGGGGGGGGGGGGGGGGGGGGGGGGGGGGGGGGGGGGGGGGGGGGGGGGTACAGCACAAAATTATCATATCGAAAACGAAAGTAACAACGTAAAAGAAACATCAATCAATTGAAAGCTTGAAATACAAGCAAAATAGGCCAGTATCTCGACCATCCAGTTTAATATTATTCATAGAAGTAAATATGTAAATACGATAACCAAAGTATTTTACTACTTCCTGTAGCATTCATTTTTCATTTGAACGTCGTAAGTCTAGTTGATTCTTCTCGTATTTTCAACCTCGCAATATATCTGGCAAGTGATTTCACTGAATTATCGTCATAATTTCCGAATGTGTACTGATTTATGGCAAATTCTTTTGAAAAACACACTTATCACGTACAGCACTGTAATTTTTTACAATGAAACAAAAAATGCAACTTATCCTCCGAAGGAAGCCACATAGCGGACATGGTGACGCTGTAGATGGCAGTATAGAACCATCTTTTAAGGGCGTTTAGACCAAGAGTCCTTGTTCTTAGTTTTGGAGAGACAAATGTTATGCCATCTGTTCGTTATTGCTGAAATATACTTTTCTGTTTCAAATATACTTTTAAAGTCATAAAACCAGTTATATTTTTTTTCCGTGTTTTCCATTTTAGAATGCCAGTTGTTTTTTTTTTATATGAAACTATCATCCTGTCTTTGAATTCCGAATAAAACCATAATGTTATTAGGAATACACAGTACGTAACCTCTTTTGTGCTTCATAAATGTACATAGCAAGGTTAAAGAGAATGTCTTCATTTCTTGACGCCAGGAGTAAATTAACTCTGAAAATACAAGGGTCAGAATAAACTTTGGCTTTATGAATTTTATCCTGAGGTCATGAAAAGCAGGACAGCAAAAAAGAAATGGATTTCATCTTCCTTGGCCAGGTTACATAAACGGCATGTCAGTTCATTATCACTCACAGCACTGTATCTGAAACGGTGACAAGCTATATCAGAAACACCAAATCTAAACTTACTTAGCGCACTCTTAATATATCTGTTCATATCCATTTTAATGTATGGCTCCATCACATTAGTTTTTTTTAAAGAGTCTGTACTGCGCAAATCTGTCACTGCTATAAAAATATATGATCATGCCAGTCCTGCCATCTGCAGTCAGTAATTCTTTGTTTAAAACATTTCAAGAACCCTACGATATTTTCAACGCCCTGGTTATCCCAAACATAAGCAAAAGCCATATGAATTTAAACAGTGACGAACATTGGTAGCCCATGTCTTCTTGCCATTACAGTCCAAATTTCTCAATATCTTATAAGCTTTAAAAGGTATTTCAATTTCGTCCATTCTTGTTATTTTCAGCCAGTATTTGATGCATTTCAAAAACGAATTAAATATAAATCGGATATCTTCCCAGATCACCATATACTGAATCATTCGGTGTTCGATTATCTACGTTCAATTTTTTTTTTTTTCATAGCATACGAATGCACATTTTCGATAACAACGCTTTTCTCAAGTGCCCAAATTTCTGCTCCATATTGTAGGATTGGCTGCACCTGAGAGTCAACAGCTTGGAGAAAACTGTAAAAAAGCGCTACAAT
>JADBJO010006618.1:67500-77500 GCA_016801955.1 Conus betulinus
ACACATCCACACACACACATACGCGCGCGCGCGCGCGCGCGCGCGCGCACGTACGCACGCACTATCTCCGTCATGTATGCAAGTCTTTCTCCCCTGCCTTATCCCATCCCCACCTACTCTCTCTCTCTCTCTCTCTCTCTCTCTCTCTCTCTCTCTCTCTCTCTCTCTCTCTCTCTCTCTCTCTCTCTCTCTCTCTCTCTCTCTCTCTCTCTCTCTCTCTCTCTCTCTGTGTGTGTGTGTGTGTGTGTGTGTGTGTGTGTGTGTGTGTGTGTGTGTGTGTGTGTGTGTGTGTGAAGTACTCATATTTGCGAGAAGAATATTGATCAAGATTCTATTCCCATCCAAATGGCGATTGTTTAGGTTATATGATGCAGTCTCAAAACATGATGATCCTTAGAAATTTGGCAATGTATATATCTTATGCACTGAAAACTAGACATAAAGTTATGAACGGAAACTAGATACACGAATATGTGTTGTGATTTGTTTCAAACGCAAGCGAAAATACTTTTGTTATTCTTGGTGAGTTTCCTTGAATTATTTCTTCTAGTAATTGTTTGCTTATGTGTTTTCTGGAAAGAAATTACTTCCTTTTGCTGATGACCCGTACCCATTTTCATTTCATTCTCAGCAAAGTTGTACCCTTTGTATACAGGTCGGCGGTCTTAAAATTAAAAATGTCAGAGTTTTTCTCTCTCTCTCTCTCTCTCTCTCTCCTCTCTCTCTCTCTCTCTCTCTCTCTCTCTCTCTCTCTCTCTCTCTCTCTCTCTCTCTCTCTCTCTCTCTCTCTCTCTCTCTCTCTCTCTCTCTCTCTCTCTCTCTCTCCTCTCTCTCTCTCTCTCTAACCAGCCATGCAGCAGACATGGAATCCTGCAGTGCCAGTGGGCCAGTCTGTCAGGAGTGGATTCCCCACTGCGGTCATGAAGTGGCGTTGTTCTTTCTCAGCCTCACATGGGAAACACCTTCACGGGAGGACACAGAGCTACCTGTTGTCGCTGTGTTCTGAACTGGGTCCACGCCACACTCACAAACTCCTGGAAGCAAACGGAACTGCCTCATCTCATTTAGCCATTTTCTTCTTCTACGAACACTCAGACAGGAATCCCAGAGGCACTGACGAAGGCTGCTGTATGGCGGAGGCCCTCCACAGATCCACAGAGCTTCTCCCTCGTCGATGTGTCGGCAGGCCAGGTCTCTGCTCTTAGCTGTTCATGTGTGGGACAGTCCTGCAGGAAGTGTTCCACAGTCCCTGGGGCTGTACCACACAGGGAACCCCAGAGACTCGCCAATGTGGAATTTTGTGAACATGTGCCACTTTCCTTGATAACTGACGTTTACAATCGCAAGTCCCCTGCCTTTCTCCACCCCACCCCTCTTTACCATCGTTTTATCGCCTGTATCATTACCCCATTATAATGGGAGGAGCCAGAGTCGTACCTCCTTTGTCCCTCATTTTTTTGTCTCTCCGTGTATCCCGCCATGTCCATTTCTCACGTTCACGGAGTAATCTTTGTATGTTCACAGAGCGTGGACATCAAGGGATCGACATGCTGTTCATTTTCTTGAGAGAATTAAAAAGAAAATACAGGATGAAGAGAAGAAAGAAGAAAACGCGCGAGTGGAAAGATGTTCAGGCGATAGGTAAACAGTAAGACAATTCTGACTCAACAGACACTGTTTTTTTTTTTTTTTTTTTGTTTTGTTGATGTAATAGTTCCTTTTGTACGACGACAAAATGCTCTGTAAAAGATTCACTGCATTCATAAAACAGGCCCTGCAAATGGAAGGTGAAGAAAATAAAAAACTCTTGTTTCCCTGGATACCACCAACGGATGTTGTTAGGTTGTCTTCGCAGGTTGAGTTTCTGTCTATTGTGGACAGTTGTTTATATACCACATTTACAGGCAGTGTTCATGCGTGTTTGCAGTTTCAGTTTTGCAGCGGACCATATCAAGGCCCAGACCATTTCAAAGACAAGTCTATACAGATGTGAAACAAATAGAAACAAAAGCAAAGTAAAGTCTCACAAAGCAAAGCAAACCAAACAAAAATTTCATCTAAACATGCTCTAAACTGGTTAAAGGGGGCTCTGTTTCTCTCCCATTCTTCGATGAATGAAAACATTTAGCTATTCTCAAAATAGGGCAGTGTGTACGGGGCGTTGATACCATGTTTGTGTCTGTGGCGTGTTCTTCTTAAAGCGGGAGGAGAGAGTTTCTTAGCCAGGAGGTCACAGCTGCAGAAGAGTTACAGCTAAATAAATGAATATATGAAGAGAACATGGGCAATTACTCCAAGTACGGGATTACAGAAGAAAACAAGGACATTAACCACTACCTTCAAATGAAGAGAACAGGGGCAATAACTGCAAACCACTGGATTACAGGAGAAAAAGAGGACATTAACCACTACCTTCAAATGTGAGTGAGAACAGGGCAATAACTCCAAGCACGGGATTACAGGAGAAAACAAGGACATTAACCATTGCTTTCAAATGAAGAGAATAGGGGCAATAACCCCTAGCACTGGATTACAGGAGAAAAAGAGGACATTAACCATTACCTTCAAATGAAGAGAACAGGGACAATAACTCCAAGCACTGGATTACAGGAGAAAAGAGGACATTAACCATTACCTTCAAATGAAGAGAACAGGGGCAATAACTGCACGCACTGGATTACAGGAGAAAAAAAGGACACTAACCACTGACATCAAATGAAGAGAACAGCGACACTATGTACAGACTGTGGATGAGGGAAGGACAAACACGTTGTATACAAAGACCAGTTCCCAGAAGAAAACAAGTACATGATGTCACAACTAGAAACACAGATGCCAACACGCCACGTGCAATGTGTGTCGACTAATGACACAACCACGACACAGATGTCAACACACCACGTGCATTGTGTGTCGACTTATGACAGAACCACGACACAGATGTTAACACACCACGTGCATTGTGTGTCGACTAATGACACAACAACGACACAGATTGTCAACACACCACGTGCATTGTGTGTCGACTAATGACACAACCACGACACAGATGTCAACACACCACGTGCAATGTGTGTCGACTAATGACACAACCACGACACAGATGTCAACACACTACGTGCAATGTGTTTCGACTAATGACACAACCACGACACAGATGTCATGGCACTACATGTCATGTGTGTCCACGACGACGCCCACGAGCCAGCCACTGACCACGTCCGGTCAGACCATCACAGAGCGACAGGAACCGGACGACATCCTCACCAGCAGCTGTAAATCAGACTCCATCGGAAATGAGAAGCGCCCTCTAACGGCCACGATCTGTCTCCCAGGGCCCCTCTCCTCCCAGGGCCCTCTCCTCAACACACAACCCTGACCCCACGTTCCGTAACACACCATAAACACTGTCCGTAAATACCCATAAACAATGTCAGAAACCACCCATAAACACGCACGCGCACACACACACACACACACACACACACACACACACACACACACACACACACACACACACACACACACACACACACGCACGCACACACACACACACACACACACACACACACACACACACACACACACACACACACGCGCGCGCGCGCGCGCGCGCACACACACACACACACACACACACACACACACACACACACACACACACACACACACACACACAGGCATTAACAAAATTCCACCAAGGAGCTGTTCAGAAGAGGGCAAGGCGGTCACCTCGTGGGCTGTCTCCAGGAAAACGACTTTTGCTTCTTTCTGGTCTTCCATTTGCTGCACACGTGGTTTATTGCACGCAGCCGAACTCCTTAATGTCTGCCCATCTTGCAGCGGTAAGACCTGGCTCATTTAGCACCCCCTGATGTGGATCTTTGATAGCTCGTTTTGCTTATGCGTTGGGTGAACGTCTTTTTCTTTACAGCTTCTTTTCGGTTTATAGTGTCTCCTGATGACCAGCCTCTGTGACCATGTAAAGATTAGTTTGCAAAAAAGGAGACTGCAGTGGTGATGAAAGACAGAAGAAAAGAAAAACAAGGAGAATTTGAGACAGGATTTTACAATCCCCAGTAGGAGCGGTAAGTGCAATGAGCTGATAACAAGGGGGGGCTCTGGGTTTAAATCTTTACTGACTTTTAAGAGGGATCGGTGAGTCCTGGCCAGTTGCCGCAATCAGTGAGTGTGTGATGTGGACATGGAGACGACACATTTGCGTGTCGTTTCTCCATTTTGGGGTAAGTAAATAAGAACAAAGGTTTTGTACGTATTTCCACAGCAGATTCAGTTCCATGTTACTTGTCAAGTCCGGCTGAAACCAGGCCTGTTATAAAAGAAAGTGTCGAGTTCTGTCAGCTAATCTATTATATTATGTAGTACACTATACTGACTGGATGGGAAAAGACAAAACTGACAGACAGTGTACATACACTAATTCCAGCACCATTTGTAAAGGAGAATGATTCAGTTTTAGATTCCTTCTTCTCCTTCTTCTTCTTCTTCTTTGCTTTGAGCCTAGCCTAGCCACAGAAGCTTCATCTCTCTCAGGGCTCTCACCATATAGAATAGAATAAGTCACAGATTCCGTAATCCTGTCACGCAGAAAACAATGACGACGTTGTAATGCCGTGAGTGCACACACAAAGCGGCAAATACGAAAAGGTGACAGGACAAGACGTCCACACTCTAGCCAAAGATTCTACACAGATCAGGAACAACTTGAGACAAAGAACGATGCCGAGTGCACCGCCGCTGACCATTTCCGGAACAGAGCGCAGAAGAGCGACAGACACAGGAAAGGGAAGCAGCGCGAGGAGCCATAAATATGACTCCACCGGAAATCCGAAGCCTCCCAAAGGTAACACCCTGTCTTCTCCTGCTTTGGAATGAACTCGCTACTGACAAACATTTCATGAGCACGCCATACATATTAATCATAAACACTCCTCTTGAGCTTTAGATTCACTGAATATTTTCATGCAGTCTGAGAGCTGGTGAAAATAGACCCGCTTTTCAGCAGTCTGTGTTTGTTTAGAATGATATATTTGTTTTCTTTGATTTGGTTTGCTTCTTTTAGTTGTTTTTTTTGTGGGGCTTTTTTTTTTTTGGCTTTGGTTTTTTATCTCTTTCGTGTATGTTTGGACTCGATGTTAACATGATAAAAGGCCTTGATATGACCCCTGCAGTCGGCTTGGCCATAAACAAAACAAAGCTGAAACGAAACCATAAAGGTCCATAGACACCGATGGTAAATACTGTGTGTAAACACATCTCCATTATGAAGAAACCCCCCCCTGCCAGGACAAGCTCATGACTTGGGTGTATCCGGGGAAACGAAAATGTTATTTCTTCTTCACCTTCCATTTGCAGAGTTTCTGTTTTATGCATGCAAGGAATCTTTTACAGCGCATTATTTTTGTCGTGAAAAAGGATACAACACTCCCCCCTCCCCCCCCCCCCCCCCCCCCCCCCCCCCCCCCCCCCCTCTGCCGCGTCCCTTGATCTCGGGCTGCCATTGATCTGTTTGCCACGTACCAATCGGTCACTTCCTGCTGCGCCATGATGAATGCTGCTGTCCCATTTGGCGTCCATCATCTCCCTGCCCCCCCCCCCCCCCCCCCGCACCCCCCGCACCCCCCCCCCCCTCACACACACACACACACACACACACACACACACGGACACACTCACACACACGCACACACAGACACACACACACACACACACACACACACACACACACACACACACACACACACACACACACACACGCACACACACACACACACACACACGCACACACACACACACACACACACACACACACACACACACACACACACACACACACACACGCGCGCGCGCGCGCGCGCGCGCGCAATCTTGGGCTCAATTCACTTGAAAACATAAAAAGAACAGAGAAGAAGAAGAAGAAGAAAAAGAAGAAATCTGAAAAACTGAATCATTCTCCTTCTGTGAATGATTCGTGAATTATTGCGTAAACAATGTCTGACAACTTTGTCTTTTTTTTGTCTAGTCAGTATCTTGTACTACCTATGTGACAGTTTGATTGACATCATTCCAACAGACTGATTGACATCATTCCAACAGACTGATTGACATCATTCCAATCTACACATCTTTTTGTCCGGAGCCTGTTGTCAACCTGACCTGAGGAGTAACGAGAAACTTGTTTCGCTGTGGAGATATGTACAACATCTTTGTTCTCATTTGCTTAGCCCAAATGGAGAAATAAGACATCACTTTGTCGTCTTCATGTCCACATCACACTAACTCCAGTAACAGGCGGGGACCCACCTTTCCCTCTTAATTGTCAATGAGGTTTTAAACCTGGAGCCCCTGTTTATCCGCTCATTGCGCTTACCGCTGCGCCATGGCTACTGGAGATCGTAAAACTCTTGTCTGAAGTTGTCCTTTTTTGTTGTTGCTTTTATTCTTCTATCTTTTTGTCTTTTGTCTTTTGTTTGTTTCTCTCTTTTTTCTGTCTATCTTTTTATCGCCGCTGAAGTCTTCCATTTCTGC
The DNA here is from genome assembly GCA_016801955.1 of Conus betulinus. Classification (NCBI taxonomy): domain Eukaryota; kingdom Metazoa; phylum Mollusca; class Gastropoda; order Neogastropoda; family Conidae; genus Conus; species Conus betulinus. Next base: position 74,050 of record JADBJO010006618.1, read on the forward strand.
AGAATAACCTTTTTTTCGTGGTCGCAGAGCCTGGACATCAACAGACCGTAAAGAGAAAGAAGAGTTGTAAGTAAACGGACAACAAACGTTCACACGACGCATAAGCAAATTGGGCAATCAGAACGCTGCCTCTGGGGACGCTCAATGATCCTAGTCTACCGCTGCAAGATGTGCAGGCATTGAGGTTGGCCATGTCCAATAAAGCACGTGCAGCAAATGGAAGACGAGGGAAGAAGCAGCAGTCGTTTGGTGGGACACAGCCAGCCCAGAGGGTGACCGCCTCCCCTCCTCTCAATAGCTGCCTGGTAGGAACGTTGCTTACGTGGGAACTGGAGGGGTCGGGGGGTTATGAGTGTTTACTGACAGTGTTTATGAGTGCTTACTGACAGTGTTTATGGGGGTTATGAGTGTTTACTGACATTGTTTATGGGTGTTTACTAACAAAGCTTATGGTGTTTACTCACTGTTTATGGTGTTTACTGACAATGTTTATGGTGTTCACTGACTGTTTATGGTGTTTAGTGATGGTGTTTGCTGACAGTGTTCATGGTGTTCACTGACAGTTTATGGTGTTTACTGACAGTGTTTATGGTGTTTACTGACGTGTGCTATCGGTGTTTACTGACGGTGCTTATCGGTGTTTACTGACAGTCTTTATGGTGTTTACTGACAGTGTTTATGGTGTTCCCTGACAGTGTTTATGGTGTTCACTGACGTGTTTATGGTGTTTGCTGACATTGTTTGTGGTGTTTACTGACAGTGTTTATGGTGTTTACTGACAGTATTTATGGTGTGTTACGGAACGTGGGGTCAGGGGGCGTGTTGAGGAACGTGGGGTCAGGGGGCGTGTTGAGGAACGTGGGGTCAGGGGGCGTGTTGAGGAACGTGGGGTCAGGGGGCGTGTTGAGGAACGTGGGGGGTCGGGGGGGGCGTGTTGAGGAACGTGGGCAAGGGGGCGTGTTGAGGAACGTGGGGTCAGGGGGCGTGTTGAGGAACGTGGGGTCAGGGGGGCGTGTTGAGGAACGTGGGGCAAGGGGGCGTGTTGAGGAACGTGGGGTCAGAGGGCGTGTTGAGGAACGTGGGGTCAGGGGGCGTGTTGAGAATCGTGGGGTCAGGGGGGTGCTGAGGAACGTGGGTGTGTGTGTGTGTGTGTTACGGAACGTGGGGTCAGGGGGTGTGTTGAGGAACGTGGGGTGTGTGTGTGTGTGTGTTTCGGAACGTGGGGTCAGGTCAGGGTGTGTGTTGAGGAACGTGGGGTCAGGGTGTGTGTTGAGAATCGTGGGGTCAGGGGGGGTGTTGAGGAACGTGGGGTCAGGGGTGTTACGGAACGTGGGGTCAGGGAGACGTTACGGAACGTGGGGTCAGGGGTGTTACGGAAACGTGGGGTCAGAGGGGTTACGGAACGTTGAATCAGGGGTGTTACGGAACGTGGGGTCAGAGGGGTTACGGAACGTGGGGTCAGAGGGGTTACGGAACGTTGAATCAGGGGGGTTACGGAACGAGGGGTCAGAGGGGTTACAGAACGTGGGGTCAGGGGGTTACGGAACGAGGGGTCAGAGGGGTTTACAGAACATGGGGTCAGGGGGTTACGGAACGTGGGGTCAGGGGGTTACGGAACGTGGGGTCAGGGGGTTACGGAACGTGGGGTCAGGGGGTTACGGAACGTGGGGTCAGGGGGTTACGGAACGTTGGGTCGGGGATGGTGTTACGGATCGTGGGGTCGGGGGTGGGGGGGGGGGGGGTATTACGGAACGTGGGATCAGGGGAGGGAGGTGTTACGGAACGTGGGGTCAGGGGGTGTGTTGAGGAGAGGGCCCTGGGAGACAGATCGTGGCCGTTAGGGGGCGCTTCTCATTTCCGATGGAGTCTGATTTACAGCTGCTGGTGAGGATGTCGTCCGGTTCCTGTCGCTCTGTGATGGTCTGACGGACGTGGTCAGTGGCTGGCTCGTGGGTGTCGTCGTGGACACACATGACATGTGGTGTGTTGACATCTGTGTCGTGGTTGTGTCATTAGTCGACACACATTGCACATGGTGTGTTGACATCTGTGTCGTGGTTGTGACTTTAGTGGACACACACTGCACGTGGTGTGTTGACATCTGTGCCGTGGTTGTGTCATTAGTCGACACACAGTGCACGTGGTGTGTTGACATCTGTGTCCTGGTTGTGTCCTTACGTACTTGTTTTTTCTTCTGGGAGCCGACTTTGTGTGTGTGTGTGTGTGTGTGTGTGTGTGTGTGTGTGTGTGTGCGTGCGTGCGTGCGTGCGTGCGTGCGTGCGTGCGTGCGTGCGTACGGAACGTGGGGTCAGGCGTGCGTGCGTGCTGTGTGTGTGTGTGCACGTGGTGTGTTGACATCTGTGTCCTGGTTGTGTCCTTACGTACTCGTGTTTTCTTCTGGGAGCCGACTTTGTGTGTGTGTGTGTGTGTGTGGGTGGTGTGTGTGTGTGCGTGTGTGCGTGCGTGCGGCGTGCGTGTGCGTGCGTGCGTGCGTGCATGTGTGTGTGTGTGTGTTCTTCCCTTTATCAGAGTTTGTGTCCTATTCTCTTCATCCAAAAAATGTGTTTGATATCTTTGTTTTCCTCCTGTTATCAGTGTAGTTAATCTATTTTTTCTCCTACTCATAGCCAATGTTCGTGGTGAAAACCCCTTTTCTTTTCCCCAATTTATCCGATGTTTATACTCAATGTTCATTTTCTCCTGCTCTTATCCGATGTTTATTTTTCGTGTCTCTTTTATTTCTTCTTATCTGAAGCTTGTCATTCATGTAGATATTATCCTCCTCTTATCTGATGTATGTTTTTAATGTCTCGTATCGCCTCCTGATATCCAATGTTTGTACTTAACGCCCTCATTCTCTCCTCCTCTTATTTGGATGTTTGTACCTAGAGCACAGTTTTCCTTCAAGGGATGTGTCCTTTATTTTCTTCTCTTGGTTCATGTTTGGACTTTTTTTTTCTCTCGGATTAGCTGTTTTCTGTACACAGGGACATTGTGTTTCTCCTTGTAACTGATTTATGCGGGTGATTTTTTTTCTCCACATGTTATTGTAGCAGATGTGTGTGCGTGTGTTTTTTTCCCTCTCAAATCTTTTGTGTGTACATAGCGTCGTTGTCTTCTGTTTCAAGGAAGTGTGTATTCTGGATCCTTTTCTAACACCTTGGTCGACGTGTATACTTCGTTTCCATTTTCTTTTTCTTTCTTTTTAATCTTTTGGAGTTGAATGATTTTCTCGCATGCTCTTGAAAAATGAAAGTTTCTGTTACATTGATGTTTTCCTGCAAAACGGTGTATTTATTGTGTCATTTGATTACGATGAAAACTTAAGCAAGATGTACTCTGGTGTAAAAACAGAGCTACGTTTTCAACACAGCAGTTGCTGAAATATTTTGCCAGTTTAAAACATGAATTTTGAGAAGCATTTTCTGTTTCTAAAGTGTAGTGCTAACTG
>JADBJO010006618.1:82500-92500 GCA_016801955.1 Conus betulinus
TGCCCTACTCACCCACCTCTGGGCCCGGCTGGCCCGTGGCTAAGGCACCAGACTCTTGCTCCAAGGTCCAGAGTTTGATTCCCGCTCGAGGCAGGCAGTTGGGAGATGTTTCTGGGGGTTGACGTCTGTGCAGATTCTTAATCCTTCAGATGAATTTTACACTGAGGTCCTGTGTGTGAACATACGCAAAAAAAATCTGGCTTGAATGATGAATCCCTGTTTCACGTTTGAGAGAATACCAGGCCGTTCTAGGCCAGCGATATTGGTGACACCAAAACAAAACACAGGCACACAGGTGTCGACTTTAGACTTCATCCATGAATATGAATGCGGCTACCTTATTGGTGGGATGAAAAAACAAATCGTCCAATGGGCAAAGCCGTCACTAATGGGAAACCCAACAGTTATACAAGGAACAAAGAAACGAGGACCTCCTTATCCTGAGTGGACAAATTTAAGGACACTCAATTTTGTGCTGTCTGTGTCCCCATTATGCTCGCTAAGACACACACACACACACGCACGCACGCACGCACGCACACACACACTGCTCAAATTTGACAGGACTCACCAGTACCGTCTTATGAGCCAGTGGGGACTTAGAACCAGAGCCCCGTGTTTCATTGGTTCATTACCACTACGCCATTAGCACCGAAGTTTTGTAGAATACTGTCTCATTTTACCCCTGTTTCTTCCATCCCATCCTTCGCTGTATGTACCATCACTCACTGTCGCAGTCTTCCATATAAGCAATACAACATTTACCTGGTGCTAGAGCTCGGACATCAAGACACACAGAAGAGAGACACAGGAGAGGGAAAGGAAAACGGGGGAAAATGTCACTCTATGTATAAGCAGACCAAGCAATGAGTAAGGTGCCTGAAGGGATGCTCAATGTTCCTGATTTCTTCCAACCGCCAAATGTGCAGGCATTAGTGGGGAATGTCGCTGCATGCAATAAAGCACGTACAGCAGAGGACGAGGAGGAAGCAGAAGTCATTTTCTGGGATACAGTCCACAAGGTGAACGGGTTGCCCTCTTCTCAATAGCTCCTTGGTGGAACGTTGTTTATGTTCTGGAGGGAAGGGGGGGGGGGGGGGGGGGGGGCGTCTTTGTGGGGTGTTTACTAGCAGTGTTTATGGTGTTTACTGAAAGTGCTTATGGTGTTTACTGACAGTGTTTATAGTGTTTACTGACAGTGTTTATAGTGTTTACTGACAGTGTTTATGTGCTGATGGTGTTTACTGACAGTATTTATGGTGTTACTGACAGTCTTTATAGTGTTTATTGACAGTTTTATGTGCTTATGGTGTTTACTGACAGTATGTATGGTGTAAACTGACAGTGTTTATAGTGTTTACTGACAGTGTTTATAGTTATAGTGTTTACTGACAGTGTTTATGTGCTGATGGTGTTTACTGACAGTATTTATGGTGTTTACTGACAGTCTTTATAGTGTTTATTGACAGGTTTATGTGCTTATGGTATTTACTGACAGTATGGTGTTAACTGACAGTGTTTATAGTGTTTACTGACAGTGTTTATAGTGTTAATTGACAGTGTTTATAGTGTTTGCTGACAGTGTTTACAGTGTTTACTGACAGTGTTTATGGTATATTATAGAATGTGGGGTCAGGGGGCATGTTGAGGAACGTGTGGTCGGAGGGGGGGGTGGGGAGTTACGGAATGTGGGGTCAGGGGGCGTGTTGAGGAACGTGTGGTCGGAGGGGGGGGGGGGGGGGGGGGGGGGGGGGGGGGGGGGGGGGGGGGGTACGGAATGTGGGGTAAGGGGGGGGGCGTGTTGAGGAGAGGATTCTGGGAGACAGATCGTTACCGTTAGGGGGCGCTTCTTATTTCCGTCGGAGCCTGATTTACAGCTGCTGGTGAGGATGTCGTTGTCCGGTGCCTGTCTCTCAGGGATGGTCAGACCGGACGTGGTCAATGGCGTATGAGTTGATGTCGTTCCCGGTCAGGAATTATCCATTAGTTTAGATCTGCGTCCTGTTTGTGTCCTTATGTCCTTCTTTTCTTCTGGGAGCTACTGTAATAAACACAATGTCCTTTTTCCGATGTTTGTTCAAATTATCCCTTTTTCTGCTCAAAAACGATGTTTCTCGCTTAATGCACTTTTTTTCTCCTCCTCTCATTCGATTTTGTATGTAGTGTTCCCTTTGTCTTGATTTTATCTGATTTTAGTGCTAAATATCCCCAATCCCTCCGATTAGTAGATGTTTACACTCGTCATGTTTCCGTTCCGCTCATCTGATGTTTGTTGTTTCTTCTTCCATACTATCTTTTTCTAAAGCGACATTTGTGCTTTGTGTGTCCTTTTGTTTGCTTTATTTTGGATTCTGTGCGTGTTCCTGTGATCCGATTTCTGTATTTCAAGACATTGTTTTCTTATCTTAGCCATTTGGTGTGATTTTTTTTTTTCACATCTGGTCATCTTAGCAGGTTAATGTGCTTTGTGCCCTTTCTTTCCCTGATAGTTCCTGTGTGCATGTGGTGCCTTTCTTCTCTCCAGCAACTGAGCTGGGTACTTTGGGTCCTTTTCTTTAACATAGCCCGTGTGTTGATTTCGTGTCAGTTTTGTCAACTGTTGTTTTGGTAACGTGCATGATAATGAAGCAGAATGATAGAGCGTTCAGTGTCTGTATTGCTATCCTTACGTTCTTCGCCTACAACATCCCTTAAGCAGGTGTGTTTATAACGAAGCGGAAAATTTCAACACGTCCTGCCTTGTGTACAAGTGAGATGGGGATTTTTCAAGAGCAGTTGCCAGTTTGAAACGTTAATTTGGTTTAAGCTCAGTTTTCTCGTAAAAAACGTTCATTTGAAATCGTCCCAGTAATCAGGTTATCCATACTTTTTATAACTTAACCCACCCTGTATAAACTCTCGCCCCCACCCTCTCTCTCTCTCTCTCTCTCTCTCTCTCTCTCTCTGTCTCTGTCTGTCTCTGTCTCAGTATCTCTCTTTCACTCTCTCTCCTTCACTCTGTCTCTCTCTGATGTCTGGCTGAACGTGGCGTACGTCAGGTAGTTAGACTGTGTCCTGTTGTGGAGTTCGCCTCACCTTCTGGGCGGATTTCATTATCCCGCATTTCCTGAGGTGTTGAAGAGTGAAATCCCAGTCGACCTTTCAACGGGTCATTGAGCTCACAATTGCGCCACGGCTTGTCCTGTTTCTGTTAGGCTTGCATAACCCTCTTTCTCTCTAAGCCCCCACCCCCATCCCCACCCTTCCCCACCCCACTTTTCCTTTGTTTCCCTGAAATGGCCTTTACGTGTTCGCTGAGCTTGAACGTCCAGGAAAGAAGACGTCCATTTTCTTGAGAAGACATAGCAGAAAGTGGAAAGAAAGGAACAGGTAACAATCGAAAGGCAACGATGTTGACACGGGGGGTAAACAACACAGGCAATAGGCACCTACCTCAAAAGAGGCCCCAGGGGGATTTTCTTGGTTCTGTTTTTTAGCCACAGGATGCGCTGGCATTAAATACTAGATTCCAAACATGCCCCTGCAAGTGCAGTGCGAAGAAGATGTAAAATACAAGTCGTGGTTTCATTTACAGCGAATCGATTACATCTGCTCGCGTTTTCTTAGGACGGTCTCTGGTAAAACCCTATCTATGTACGTACAATTACTGCAATTCATAGGAGGGTGCTCCTGACCTAGTAGATTCTGGTCTTTATGATTTTTTATGCATACGCGCATACAGAGAGAGACGGGAGAGAGAGACAGAGAGAGCGAGACAAAGAGAGAGAGAGAGAGAAACACACACACAGAGACACAAATGCACAGAGAGAGAGAAAGAGAGAGAGAGAGAGACAGAGAGAGAGACACAGAGAGAACACGAGAGAGAGAGAGAGAGAGAGAGAGAGAGAGAGAGAGAGAGAGAGAGAGAGAGAGAGAGAGAAATGAACTCTTTCTCACAAATGTGTTAGTCAGCACTGATAGAAGATACGCACAATGTGCCTTCTCTTCATCGTTAAGAAATGTAAAACCGTGAAACAATATTTTCTACAATGATAGAAATTTGCACAATGTCCCTTCTCCAAATCGTTAAGAAATGTAAAACCGTGAAACAATATTTTCTACAATGATAGAAAGATACACAATGTCCCCTCTCCAGATCGTTAGGAAACAGAAATGTCATCCAAATGTACTCACACTTCCACTTGGAAAGCTGCCAAAAAGATTCTCAGCGAATTTGGAATGTGTATGGTCGGCTAGGCCTCCTAGTACTTCCAAGTTCAGAACGAGACACAGACAGACAAAGAACGACAGAGAGAGAGAGAGAGAGAGAGAGAGAGAGATGAGAGAGAGAGAGAGAGAGAGAGAGAGAGAGAGAGAGAGAGAGAGAGCAGACGACAATTGGAGATACAGAAAGGGAAGGGTCATCATCGAAAGGGTTTCGCAGCCTCTAAGGAAAGTAAGGTAATCGTACAAGTGCTTCAGTCGTGTCTGACGTATTCTTGCCCCACTGCTTTACAGCCAAAAGAAGAAGCTCCGTTTGGTGGGTGGACGTAGCAGCAGTAGGCACACACACGGAAACCAGGGCATCAAACAGAACTTCCAAAGTCTTCGGGAAAAGTGTGCGCAACTAAAGAAAGTTAAGAAGTACAAAGTTACCCCCCCTCTCTCTCTCTCTCTCTCTCTCTCTCTCTCTCTCTCTCTCTCTCTCTCTCTCTCTCTCTCTCTCTCTGTTCGTGCACTCGTGCCATGTGTGTGTGTGTGTGTGTCTGTGTCTGTGTGTCTGTCTGTCTGTCTGTCTGTCTGTCTGTGTCTGTGTCTGTGTACAGACGTGACTTACATATTTACAAAAGCCTCTTGTCCACCAAAGAACGAAAACCCTGGACGACAGCCGTCCAGCAAAACACGACTGTGACGTGAGCTTCCTGCCTCTGTCCGGTTGCCTCCCTTGCTCTTCCGCTTTGCCTCAGAGTCTTGTCTCCAGCTCTTGCAGATTTGTCTCCTCTCCTCCCCCTCCCCCTCGCGCCCCCCCCCCCCCCCCCCCCCCCCCACCCCCCGCCCCCATCCTGCTGGTTCCAGACTGAGCCTGCAGAGTGGTGCTGGAGGGTAGAATGATGACGGCAAGTTCTGTCCAGCCCATGAGAGAACTTTACGGGGGGACAGGGATTTTTTCAGGAGGCAGAGACCTGTAAGGGGGACAGAGAACTTTACAGGGGGACAGAGACTTTCAGGGGGACAGAGAACTTTACCGGGAGGCAGAGAACTTTACAGGGGGAGAGAACTTTACAGGGGGACAGAGAACTTTACAGGGGGGACAGAGAACTTTACAGGGAGACAGAGAACTTTACAGGGAGGCAGAGAACTTTACAGGGGGACAGAGAACTTTACAGGGAGGCAGTGAACTTTACAGGGAGGCAGAGAACTTTACAGGGAGGCAGAGAACTTTACAGGGGGACAGAGAACTTTACAGGGAGGCAGAGAACTTTACAGGGGGACAGAGAACTACAGGGAGGCAGAGAACTTTACAGGGGGACAGAGAACTTTACTGGGAGGCAGTGAACGTTACAGGGAGGCAGACTTTACAGAAGGACAGAGAACTTTACAAGGAGGCAGAGAACTGTACATGGGGACAGAGAACTTTACAGGGGGACAGAGAACTTTACAGGGGGGCAGAGAACTTTACAAGGAGGCAGAGAACTGTACAGGGAGGCAGTGAACTTTACAGGGGGACAGAGAACTTTACAGGGGGACAGAGAACTTTACAGGGGGACAGGGAACTTTACAGGGAGGCAGCAGAAGAGACAGAGACGGGGATGGAGAGAGGAGAAGAAAGAGAGGGGGAGGAGAAGCAGAGAGAGAGGGAGGCATGGCGAGAGAGAGACGGAGAGAGAGAGAGAGAGAGAGAGAGAGAGAGAGAGAGAGAGAGAGAGGGGAGAGAGAGGGGGGAGAGGGAGAGAGAGAGGGAGAGGAGAGGGAAAGGAGAGAGAGAGACAGAGAGAGAGAGAGAGAGAGAGAGAGAGAGAGAGAGAGAGAGAGGAGAGAAGGAGAGAGAGAGAGGGAAGGGAGAGGAAGAGAGAGATAGAGAGTGAAAGAGAGAAAGAGAGAGAGAGAAAGAAAGAGAAAGGCAGAGACACAGACGGAGAGAAAAAGGCGAAATAGAGAAGGAGACAGAGGGTAGAGAGAAAAAGAGAGAGAGAGAGAGAGAGGCAGAGACATAGAGAGAGAAGGCGAGATAGAGAAGGAGAGAGAGGGGGGGGGGGGGGGGAGAGAGAGAGAGAGAGAGAGAGGCAGAGACATAAAGAGAGAAGGTGAGATAGAGAAAGAGAGAGAGTGAAGGAGGGGGAGAGGGGGAGGGAGAGAGAGAAAGTGCAGGCAGGAGAGAGAAGGAGAGAGAGAGGGAAAAAGGGAGAGAGAGGGGCGGAGAGATGGGGTAGGGGGAGGGAAAGAGAGAGAGAGAGTGAGAGAGAGAAGGAGAGAGTGAGGGAGAAAAGGAGACAGACAGACAGAGATAGACAGAGACAGACAGACAGACAGACAGAGACAGACAGACAGAGAGACAGAGAGAGATTGTGGAAATCAGACAACTCTAGATTCCTCATCCGGATAGAGCCAGGGCTGTGTTGACATCCTCAGTGTATCCCCACCAATGATAAACAGCTCAGGGGTCCTCCCAAGTTGCAGACAAAGAGAGCTTACACCCAAACCAATCCACTCTCTTTTTGCTCCTTCTTTTTCCCGCTTTTTTGTGTGTGTGTGTGTGTGTGTGTGTGTGTGTGTGTGTGTGTGTCTGTCTGTATGTATGTATGTATGTATATATGCGTGTGTGTGTCTGTGAGTGTGTGTATGTGTGTGTGTGTCTATGTGTCTGTGTGTGTATGTGTGTGTGTGTGTGTGTACATGTGTACGTGTGTGTGTGTGTGTGTGTGTGTGTGTGTGTGTGTGTGTGTGTGTGTGTGTGTGTGTGTGTTTTGGGGTTGGATGTTGTTTGTTTCTTTCTGTGTACACAAACGAGAATGCTTAGGCGAAAGAGTGATCACCACACCCACTCCCGCTCTCCCCACCTTCAACCCCCACCCCACCCCCTTCGTTCATTTCTGATGTCACGCCTGTCCACTCTGAAAAAAAAAAAATGATGAATTAAAGAATGAACAGGTGATACAAGCGGAAATGTGCTGCATTTGGTGTTAATGGAAATCAGAGAGTGGTATGTAACACACTGATTTGAAATGAAAATACAGACATTATGATTGGCTTATAGAGTACATATTGGAAATAAAGACAAAATGTTGTCTGCGAAATGTTCGTGTCTATTTTCCCGTTGACGCTTGTTTGCAAAACGATTCTGTTCTCTTTTCTGTTGACTGCAAAGGTGTTTTGTTCCCAGAATGAGGGTAAAATGTCACACCGCCACAGAGAGACTTGGGAGAGGGGCGACACAAGGAAAACGGGTATGTGGGAATCGTGAGGACCCAATAGCAGCGCTCCTGCGTTATGACCGATTTTGTTTTAAATATCGTTTGATCATCTCTCTCTCTCTCTCTCTCTCTCTCTCTCTCTCTCTCTCTCTCTCTCTGTCCAGACCCTTACCCACTCCGAACCCACCGTTCTGCCTAACTCTCACTCAAACCGGAATAGCTCAGTTGCTAGAGCGCCGGACTCGTAATCTTGGTGATCATGGGGTTGCGGGTTCGAATCTCCTCCGGGCCGTTTCGGTATAGGGGGATTTTTGCCAGGGAGTTAACATTGGTTCTGACTTCATTTCACATACTGTCCTTCGAATGAGACTATAAACCGAGGTTTCGTTTATGAATGCACGCATAATATCTTGCACACACGTAAAATCCCATCACCAACTTTCGGAAGAAAAGGCCAGTTTGGCCGTTGGTATGGAAGATATGGAAGGAATGAAAGAAGTAAGGAATTTGATTGAATTATATTGAATGATATGGACTGGATGACACGGGGGAAACGACTAAATGAAGCGCTAGCCGGCAACGAGTAGGGTTTGTAAAGCGCTTAGAGCTTGGTCTCTAGCCGAAAATAGACGCTATATAAGTATTCATCATAATCATAAACAATCAGACGGCAATGCACTACAACGCCAAACGGAAAGACAGACTCCCAGAAAATAACCAGCATCCCGCTATCCTTCCTCCCCCCCCCCCCCCCCCCCCCCCCCCCCCACACACACACACACACCCCGCGAGCAGAGAGCACCAACGTCTGTCTTCCTGAAGAGACGAAAGAAACAAATCCACCGACCCTTGTGGAAGGCGGACCTGTCCGTGATGGGCTACAATGGCGCAGCCCACAGAACACAGAGGACCTGGACCGTGATGGAGTACAATGGGACAGGGGACACCGCTGGGCCGTGATGGAGTAGAATGGGACAGCCCAGAGAACACAGAGGACCTGGTCTGTGATGGAGTACAATGGGACAGCCCAGAGAACACAGAGGACCTGGTCTGTGATGGAGTGCAATGGGTCAGCCCAGAGGACACATGACAGCGGACCTGACCAGCAACATGCCGAGAGGAGCATCTGTGTCTTTTCACCTTTCGCCAGGATGCTGACTCCCCACCCCCTCCCCCACCCTGCCTTCACCAGCCCTCATCCTGGCCAGGGCTCAGTTCAGTTCAGAGGTTTGTTTAATGTCTTTTCATCACCAGATGATATTAGACACTTTTAAAAAAAAAAAAAAAAAAAACCCACCTTTTACACTCACTCAACTTATCTAGTTCTTTCAAACCCGCATCTGATATATGCATATTTACATAAGAGAAATACCCTAATGGTACACAAAGTTGCGATCATTATAAAAATTTTGCAACCTGTGACTGCGAAATAACCATGGCAATTTCAGCAACACATGAAACTATATAAGACAGTATTGACATTATCAAAGTTATTCATCTCAATACCTTTCTCCTGATAGAGCGGGGTCAACACTGAGCATTCAAACAAAAGATGACGTACGGAATGTTTTCTCTATAAACTCAAGTAATACCATGAGAATATTTAGTGTTCCAGGTATTCAGCCTTAATTTATGAATTAGTCTAACAATGTGCCTAGGGCACGATGGTAAAGTAGCCACTTCTTTATTAAAATTCTGCTTATGTGTGTACTTTTCCATAATTTGGATTAATTCACAAGAGGACAAATCTAAAGGATGTTTGGTTACATTTTCAGCATTTCTATTTGCTCCTTCTTTTGCAAGACTGTCTGCTATTTCATTTCACTTTATACCACAGTGAGATGGGACCCAACAAAAAATCAATTCTTATACCCAGAGTTATGAAACAATGCAATACATGCTTTATTTCAAAAAAGCAAATCTTTTCTAGCTTTGCAGTCCCAACGCTCTAGTGATTGTAAAACAGATTTGGAATCAACACACAGTAGGATTTTATATAAAACAATTGGTGTATCATATATGTACATCAAAGCCTTCAGTATTGCATATAATTCTGAGGTATAAATTGAAAACCCTTTCCTAAATGATATGATTTCCCTGGCCAGGGCATTCTGTCTTGAGGAGGAGGAGAGAGAGGGAAGGGGGGAGGGGGGAGGCAAGGGGACCGGTAGTACGGGGCTGGATGGGGTTGGGAGAGGTAGCAATGCGGGTGACGATTCAGTGATCTGTCTGACTTTCTGATAACGGGGCTGACATTGGAAGCGTGGGGTTCCGCCCCAGAGCTCTGCTCTTCTGTCCATCGTGATCAAGTGAGGGGGGAACCGCAGCGGGCAGCTCTTAGCAGACAGTGCTGGTCATGGTACCGGAGATCGTTGCCTCTGTTGCTAACAACGGTCGGGCTTTGAGATTTCTGCTATTCATATGGATGCAATGTTGTGAAAGCTAGCATCAGTCCCGCGTCTTCTACACCCAATGTCAAGTTGCTACATCCCGGAGCTGTCTTCTCAAATAGGTGACACTGAGAAAAGTAGTCTGCACTGGACAGAATGATCTCTCCATTGGTCTGCAACAAGATGAGTGACCGGGCGGGTTTGAATTTAGGGAAGAAG
>JADBJO010006618.1:102500-115000 GCA_016801955.1 Conus betulinus
ACTGCCATCTTCTGTCTGGAAACTGACGCTGTGGAAAGCGTTAGTTTGCTCCGGCCGTCTGATGTAGACGTGTCTCTAATGGAAAGGGCAGCCATCCTATCAAACGTGTTGGAAGTCTTCGGCTAATTTGTTGCCACCTTAGGGCTAAGTCGTCGATAAATCTCCGTCATTCTGTGGCCATCTGTCCTCAAGTCATGCAATAGGTCAAAAAACTAATCTGAGCTGGCACGACTTCTTGGCCAATCAAATTGTCGTGTGTTGCATGACGTCAGTCACAGCCCTGTCATCTCCATCCTCTCACCATGGCCCAGCCCCAGTCTGTCTTTCTGATTCCTCTCCTCCCAGTCTGTCTTTCTGATTCCTCTCCTCCCAGTCTGTCTTTCTGATTCCTCTCCTCCCAGTCTGTCTTTCTGATTCCTCTCCCCCCAGTCTGTCTTTCTGATTCCTCTCCTCCCAGTCTGTCTTTCTGATTCCTCTCCTCCCAGTCTGTCTTTCTGATTCCTCTCCTCCCATCTGTCTTTCTGATTCCTCTCCCCCCAGTCTGTCTTTCTGATTTCCTCTCCTCCCAGTCTGTCTTTCTGATTCCTCTCCTTCCAGTCTGTCTTTCTGATTCCTCTCCTCCCAGTCTGTCTTTCTGATTCCTCTCCTCCCAGTCTGTCTTTCTGATTCCTCTCCTCCCAGTCTGTCTTTCTGATTCCTCTCCTCCCAGTCTGTCTTTCTGATTCCTCTCCTACCAGTCTGTCCTTGACCTCTGGTTCTCGTCATGGATTGGGGTTTCTCCCTCTTACAATATATCATTGTGGGGAAATCCTGTGGACGTGTTATCATGGTATGGGGTTTTTTCCCTCTTACTATATATCATTGTGGGGAAATCCTGTGGATGTTGTTCTTAGGTGTTTTGAACGAAGGCATGAGGAACGTGACATTGCTTCGTTGTCTGGCACTCAGCAGCACTGGCCAGTGAGGAAAGGACACGACGAGTGACTCTTTCACTGCACGTGTGTGCACAGATTCCTGATTATAGACCAACAAATCAGCAGCAAAGAAGTCACGACCGAAGCACGAACCACACAAGTCTTCTCTCAATCACACAGGTCTTCTCTTCAACCACACAGGTCTTCTCTTCAACCACACAGGTCTTTCTCTTCAACCTCACAGATCTTCTCTTCAACCACACAGGTCTTCTCTTCAACCACACAGATCTTCTCTTCAACCACACAGGTCTTATCTTCAATGTGCACCCTTTTCTTCTCCCAGATGAGAAAAAGCTCCAACAATACTATTCACAAAGTTTGTGAATTTTTCTCACCATCCATTGGTCCCTCCCTCAAAGAGACTTCCACTGGGTGCAGTTCAGGGCACTGTAAGATTCCTCAAAGACTTCCACTGGCTGCAGTTCAGGGCACTGTAAGACTCCCTCAAAGACTTCCACTGGGTGCAGTTCAGGGCACTGTAAGACTCCCTCAAAGACTTCCACTGGGTGCAGTTCAGGGCACTGTAAGACTCCCTCAAAGACTTCCACTGGGTGCAGTTCAGGGCACTGTAAGACTCCCTCAAAGACTTCCACTGGCTGCAGTTCAGGGTGCTGTAAGACTGAAGCCTCAGATCATGGATTGCTGGGTTATGAGAAAAGATGTCTGTGGTATTGGAACAACGAGGATCGTTACAGTGAAGATTCAATGACACATTTCCAATGGGACAATTCTGTTTTCAGCATAGCTCCAGAGTGCCTCAGCACCAGTCTTTCATACATAGTTCTGTTTGACATGTATCTTTATTGTGTGTTCTCCACATATTTTCTTATTGTGTTCTACACATATCTAATTGTGTTCTCCACATATTTCTTATTGTGTTCTACACATATCTAATTGTGTTCTCCACATATTTCTTATTGTGTTCTACACATATCTAATTGTGTTCCACACATATTTCTTATTGTGTTCTACACATATCTAATTGTGTTCCACACATATTTCTTATTGTGTTCTACACATATCTAATTGTGTTCTTCACATATTTCTTATTGTGTTCTACACATATCTAATTGTGTTCCACACATATTTCTTATTGTGTTCTACACATATCTAATTGTGTTCTCCACAATTTTTCTTATGTGTTCTACACATATCTAATTGTGTTCCACACATATTTCTTATTGTGTTCTACACATATCTAATTGTGTTCTCCACATATTTCTTATTGTGTTCTACACATATCTAATTGTGTTCCACACATATTTTTATTGTGCTCTGCACATATCTAAGTGTGTTCAACATATATATTTTTTTGTTCTGTTTTAACACATATATGTGTGTTTTCGACACAAATCTTTTATTGTGTTCTACACATATCTAACTGTGTTTGACAGACATTTTTTTATTGTGTTCCACATATATTTAATTGTGTTCGACAAATATTTTTATTGTGTCCTGCACATATCTAATTGTATTTTACACGTATCTAATTATGTTCTCTAAACACATCTAATTGATTTCCACACATAAATAATTGTGTCGTACACATTTCAGGCCTATTGAAAATTTTTTTTTTAAAAAAACGAGAGCAGTAGGGTACTGACAGTTGACGGAGAGGAGAGTGTTATGTCCTGAGTCTGTCCTGAGTCGTCATAGTCAGCGGCGTCAAACCAGAACAGCCAGAACTTGGACTTCACCGTCTGATCCCGACGTGACTCTCCCAATGAAAAGGGGAGCTACCGCAGCTAATGGATTGGAAGTCCTTCGCTCCCTTGGTTGACACTCCCCGGCTAATTCGTTGATAAGTGTCCGCCATTTGGTGGGCCACCCTCCACCAGTGCGGTGATAACTCAAACCTTAATCTTTCACAGCCCGTGGCCTTTACGCTGGGGTGCTTTCTGAGCCCCGTTCTCTTTACTTTAATAAGTTCTCTGTCTGTGTCTGTCTGTCTGTCTGTCTCTCTCTCTCTCTCTCTCTCTCTCTCTCTCTCTCTCTCTCTCTCTCTCTCTCTCTCTCTCTCTCTCTCTCTCTCTCTCTCTCTCTGTATGAAAAAAATGAAAAAATGTCCAACTATGCCAATATTTCTACCGTTATATAATAATCATTGTCATTGTCAATGTCAATGTCATTGTCATTGTCCATTGTCATTTCTCTCTCTCTCTCTCTCTCTCTCTCTCTCTCTCTCTCTCTCTCTCTCTCTCTCTCTCTGTCTGACACTCCACACACACACACACACACTGGTTCACACACACTCTCTCTCTCTCTCTCTCTTCCCTCTCTCTCTCCCTTTCTCTGTCTATCTGTCTGCCTGTCCTGTCTGTCTCTCTCTCTCTCTCTCTCTCTCTCTCTCTCCTGCTTGCTCATTTACTCGCTCACTCTCTCTCCTCTCAGCTTCACCCTCCTTCTCCCGAATTCTGTGTTAGAATTGTCCCCCTGTCTATTGATGCTTTTGCCCCCCATCCCCTTTTGGCCTGTTTGTCTGTTATCTCTGTGCTCGACTTGTCCCCCTGTCTATTGATTGTCTGTTATCTCTGTACTAGAAATTTGATGTTTTTCGCCCCCCCCCCCCCCCCCCCCCCCCTTTTCTGCCTGTTGTCTGTTATTTCTGTGCTAGAATTGTCCCCCTGTCTATTGATTCCCCCCCCCCCCCCCCCCCCCCCCCCCCCCCCCCCCTTTCTGCCCGTCGTCTGTTATCTCTGTACTATAATTGCCCTCCTGTCTATTGATGTTTTTTTCTATAATTGTCCCCCTGTCTATTGATGCTTTTTTGCCCCCCCCCCCCCCCCCCCCCTCCCTTTCTGCCCGTTGCCCGTTGTCTGTCCTCTTGGTTGATTCATCCGTACTTTGCCTCCATGACATCTTCCTTTCCACTTCCTCACGACTATCGCTACTTCCTCCTCACGACTGTCGCTACTTCCTCCTCACGACTATCGCTACTTCCTCACGACTGTCGCTACTTCCTCACGACTATCGCTACTTCCTCACGACTATCGCTACTTCCTCACGACTGTCGCTACATCCTCACGACTATCGCTACTTCCTCCTCACGACTATCGCTACTTCCTCACGACTGTCGCTACTTCCTCACGACTATCGCTACTTCCTCACGACTATCGCTACTTCCTCCTCACGACTATCGCTACTACTTCCTCACGACTATTGCTACTTCCTCACGACTATCGCTACTTCCTCACGACTATCGCTAAACGGGTCGGCCTTGTCAGCTGGATGGTGTAATTATAAGTACTGTTATGGGAAGGAAATGTCCCTTATGAGTGCTGTTATAGGAAGGAAATGTCGATTATAAGTGCTGTTATGGGAAGGAAATGACCTTTATGAGTGCTGTTATGGGAAGAAAATATCCATTATGAGTGCTGTTATGGGAAGGAAATGTCCCTTATGAGTGCTGTTATGGGAAGGAAATGTCCATTATGAGTGCTGTTGTGGGAAGGAAATGTCCATTATATGTGCTGTTATGGGAAGGGAATGTCTATTATAAGTGCTGTTATGGGAAGGAAATGTCCATTATAAGTGCTGTTTTGGGAAGGAAATGCCATTATAAGTGCTTTTATGGGAAGGAAAAGTCCATTATGCCTGCTGTTATGGGAAGGAAAAGTCCATTATGCCTGCTGTTATGGAAGGAAATGTCCATTGTGAGTGCTGATATGGGAAGGAAATGTCCTTTATGAGTGCTGTTATGGGAAGGAAATGTCCTTTATGAGTGCTGATATGGGAAGGAAATGTCCATTATGCGTGCTGTTATGGGAAGGAAATGTCCTTTATGAGTGCTGTTATGGGAAGGAAATGTCCATTATGCGTGCTGATATGGGAAGGAAATGTCCATTATGAGTGCTGATATGGGAAGGAAATGTCCTTTATGAGTGCTGTTATGGGAAGGAAATGTCCTTTATGAGTGCTGATATGGGAAGGAAATGTCCTTTATGAGTGCTGTTATGGGAAGGAAATGTCCATTATGAGTGCTGTTATGGGAAGGAAATGTCCTTTATGAGTGCTGTTATGGGAAGGAAATGTCCTTTATGAGTGCTGTTATGGGAAGGAAATGTCCTTTATGAGTGCTGTTATGGGAAGGAAATGTCCTTTATGAGTGCTGTTATGGGAAGGAAATGTCCTTTATGAGTGCTGTTATGGGAAGGAAATGTCCTTTATGAGTGCTGTTATGGGAAGGAAATGTCCTTTATGAGTGCTGTTATGGGAAGGAAATGTCCTTTATGAGTGCTGTTATGGGAAGGAAATGTCCATTCCGTAGTGCTACTGGAGGCATTCAGGTGGTGAACTGTTGACTTGCTAAGGAGGCATTCAGGTGGTGAACTGTTGACTTGCTAAGGAGGCATTCAGGTGGTGACCTGTTGACTTGCTAAGGAGGCATTCAGGTGGTGAACTGTTGACTTGCTAAGGAGGCATTCAGGTGGTGAACTGTTGACTTGCTAAGGAGGCATTCAGGTGGTGACTTGTTGACTTGCTAAGGAGGCATTCAGGTGGTGAACTGTTGACTTGCTAAGGAGGCATTTAGGTGGTGAACTGTTGACTTGCTACTGGAGGCGTTCAGGTGGTAACCAGTTGACTTGCTACTGGAGGCGTTCAGGTGGTGACCTGTTGACTTGCTACTGGAGGCGTTCAGGTGGTAACCAGTTGACTTGCTACTGGAGGCGTTCAGGTGGTAACCAGTTGACTTGCAACTGGAGGCGTTCAGGTGGTGACCTGTTGACTGCTACTGGAGGCGTTCAGGTAGTGACCTGTTGACTTGCTACTGGAGGCGTTCAGATGGTGACCTGTTGACTTGCAACTGGAGGCGTTCAGGTGGTGACCTGTTGACTTGCTACTGGAGGCGTTCAGGTAGTGACCTGTTGACTTGCTACTGGAGGCGTTCAGGTGGTGAACTGACCCTTCCTTCCTCCTGCCCATGACTGTGACATCAGCTGTGGTGGTGGTGGTGGTGGTGGTGGTGGTGAAGAGGTGATGGTGGCGGTGATGGTCATAGCCGTGGTCTTCTCACAGTCGCCTAAGAAGCAAGAGTATCCCAAATCCGCGATTTGAGCTTGGCAGAGAACTGTGTAAGGGAAGTAACTAGGTGGCACTGATGCCTCATGAGTCTGATCTATCACTGAATTAAACTTCCATAGCATCGCCAAGCAGGGAAAAATTCGGAATGAATTGATAAAAAAAAAATGTATACGTGATGCCATAATTAGCATCCAACACCCATTTTGCGCCGAATATGAAAAAAGAAAAATAATTGTTGGTTGTTTATTTTCATTGTCCTTAATGTTCTTTGTTTTGCCTGAAGAAGACCTAAGAGATTGAAATGCATCTTGTTTTGTCCTGTAATCTGTTCGTCTGATCTGTCCAGCGGAACCAGTAAATTTTCGTTGTAGAATTCCCATCATCACGTCAGTAGGAATGATGATGAGCATTTAGAACAAGTCTGGAGTGGATGTATCAATAATGATGCTGAGCATTTAAAACAAGTCTGGAGTGGAGATATCAATAATGATGATGAGCATTTAAAACAAGTCTGGAGTGGAGGTGTCAATAGGAAATGATGGTGAGCATTTAAAGCAAGTCTGGACTCACGGTAAACTCCCCACAGTTATGAAAGGCAGAATTACCTTGAATCTGCAGACAGGTTTTTAATCCACCCCCTCCCCCTCCTCGCCCAGCCTTCCTAACCGCCTCCCCTTTCATTGCTGGTGTGCTCCGTCCTTATCGTATTCACTGCTGCAGTGGAAAGATTACAGTGTGACTGGTACAACGTGCGTAAAGTTGCCTCACTGCACCAACCATAGCGCAGTGTTGGCTTTTCTTGTCAACACCCTCACACCGTTTTGGAGGCGCAGGCCTGATAAAGGCCCTGACACACGTGGGGCCTCAGTGGGCAGTTTGCCTGTTTGGTTATTGCCTGCATTGCATCGGAGAAGCGTTCAGCCAACAGTGTGTGTGTGTGTACAATTCCTTGTGAGGGGGGAGGGGAGGGGTTGGAGGGGTAGATGCTAATGAATGTGATGGGTTAAAGATGACATACGGCCGTTATCTGTTAAATTCAGATCATTCAAGAATCGAATCGCACAGTACCCAGTGTGAATCAAATCGTGCACATGTTCCGATTATATTTGCCACGTCACATTCTAAGTGATATCTGTCCCGTAACAATGTAATGAAGTGTAACAGTGTGGTTGTGCTTTAGCAATGCACATTTTGTATCAGTAGAAACTCATTACTTTCTAACGGGTATTTACCATATGTATTGTTGAGGAGAGCTCAGATGCATTCACTTACTTCACTGTTCCTACTGCTTACCTCACGTATTGTTCTGAGAGATGAGGTCACCTCCTCCACGTTCGCCTACAGTTTATTACAGGCTGCCCCACCAGGACGACATTTGGCTACAGGTATTAGTCAAACTACGTCAGAGAGACGTTCTGTTGGCTAGAGGTATTAGTCAAACTACGTCAGAGAGACGTTCTGTTGGCTACAGGTATTAGTCAAACTACGTCAGAGAGACGTTCTGTTGGCTACAGGTATTAACTACGTCAGAGAGACGTTCTGTTGGCTACAGGTATTAGTCAAACTACGTCAGAGAGACGTTCTGTTGGCTACAGGTATTAGTCAAACTACGTCAGAGAGACGTTCTGTTGGCTACAGGTATTAACTACGTCAGAGAGACGTTCTGTTGGCTACAGGTATTAGTCAAACTACGTCAGAGAGACGTTCTGTTGGCTACAGGTATTAGTCAAACTACGTAGAGAGAGACGTTCTGTTGGCTACAGGTATTAACTACGTCAGAGAGACGTTCTGTTGGCTACAGGTATTAGTCAAACTACGTCAGAGAGACGTTCTGTTGGCTACTGGTATTAGTCAAACTACGTCAGAGAGACGTTCTGTTGGCTACTGGTATTAGTCAAACTGCGTCAAAAAGACGTTCTGATGGCACTGCTGTGTACTGCACATGTTGTGTGGATGACCTCACAGCTGTGTGCAGCCTCTCCCACTGTTGACGACATGTACTGATACTGCACATGTTGTGTGGATGACCTCGCAGATGTTTGCAGCCTCTCCCACTGTTGACGACATGTACTGATACTGCACATGTTGTGTGGATGACCTCGCAGATGTGTGCAGCCTCTCCCACTGTTGACGACATGTACTGATACTGCACATGTTGTGTGGATGACCTCGCAGATGTGTGCAGCCTCTCCCACTGTTGACGACATGTACTGATACTGCACATGTTGTGTGGAGACCTCGCAGGTGTGTACAGCCTCTCCCACTGTTGGCAACATGTACTGATACTGCACATGTTGTGTGGATGACCTTGCAGATGTGTGCAGCCTCTCCCACTGTTGACGACATGTACTGATACTGCACATGTTGTGTGGATGACCTTGCAGATGTGTGCAGCCTCTCCCACTGTTGACGACATGTACTGATACTGCACATGTTGTGTGGATGACCTTGCAGATGTGTGCAGCCTCTCCCACTGTTGACGACATGTACTGATACTGCACATGTTGTGTGGATGACCTCGCAGATGTGTACAGCCTCTCCTACTGTTGGCAACATGTACTGATACTGCACATGTTGTGTGGATGACCTTGCAGATGTGTGCAGCCTCTCCCACTGTTGACGACATGTACTGATAATGCACATGTTGTGTGGATGACCTCGCAGATGTGTACAGCCTCTCCTACACTTGACGACATGTATTGATATTGTACAAGTTGTGTCCAGTCCTGGACTGGACCAAAATGATGACCATGCCAGATCTCCTCACGACAGCTACAAACAGAAAGAGCCTGGAGAGAAACGTCGGCTGCCTCATCATGTCCCCCCAACGACCCCAGTGGTCAGGGGAATGACTGACTGACTAACTGACATGTTGTGTGGATGAGCTCACAGCTGTGTACAGCCTCATGCTGTGTGGATGACCTCACAGTACAGCCTCTCCTACTGTTGACGACATATATTGATCCGTCGGCGTCATTCATCATATGGTAGCAAGAAGTGTCAAACAAAACGTCGTAACTTGAATGGGAAGTTGACAGAGAGAGAGAGGGAGAGGAGAGGGTGGAGGAGAGAGAGAGAGAGAGAGAGAGAGAGAGAGAGAGAGAGAGAGAGAGAGAGAGAGAGAGAGAGAGAGGAGACAGAGTGAAAAGAGAGGGAGAGGAGAGAGAGAGAGAGAGAGAGAGAGAGAGAGAGAGAGAGAGAGAGAGAGAGACAGACAGACAGACAGACAGACAGACAGAGACAGACAGACAAAGAAGGTCATGCATGCTTCGCGGTGGACTTCACGACTGTGAATGTTTCAGTGTACAGTACAAAAGGAGAAGAGCGGTCCGTTTCCTTTTCATTGAAGACTGTCTCCCGTTCTTTGAGCTGTATCTCCTGTACTGTTTCCTTTCCATTGCAGACTGTCTTCCCGCCCTTTGAGGTGTGTGTCCTGTACTGTTTCCTTTCCATTGCAGACTGTCTTCCCGCCCTTTGAGGTGTGTGTCCTGTACTGTTTCCTTTCCATTGCAGACTGTCTTCCCGCCCTTTGAGGTGTGTGTCCTGTACTGTTTCCTTTCCATTGCAGACTGTCTTCCCGCCCTTTGAGGTGTGTGTCCTGTACTGTTTCCTTTCCATTGCAGACTGTCTTCCCGCCCTTTGAGGTGTGTGTCCTGTACTGTTTCCTTTCCATTGCAGACTGTCTTCCCGCCCTTTGAGGTGTGTGTGTCCTGTACTGTTTCCTTTCCATTGCAGACTGTCTTCCCGCCCTTCGAGGTGTGTGTCCTGTACTGTTTCCTTTTCATTGCAGACTGTCTTTCATACTCTTTGAGCTGTACCTCCTGTCTTCCCGCTCTTTGAGGTGTGTGTCCTGTACTGTTTTCTTTCCATTGCAGACTGTCTTCCCGCTCTTTGAGGTGCGTGTCCTGTACTGTTTCCTTTCCATTGCAGACTGTCTTTCATACTCTTTGAGCTGTACCTCCTGTCTTCCCGCTCTTTGAGGTGTGTGTCCTGTACTGTTTCCTTTTCATTGCAGACTGTCTTTCATACTCTTTGAGCTGTACCTCCTGTACTGACACGGAGATGCTCTGACCTGTGGCTGGGCCGCAAGGAAGGCTGGAGTTACAGTGTTTGTAAGGGGAGGGAGGGGAGGGCTGGAGAGGGGAAGGGGGAGAGTGCCCCATTGTGCGTTTGAAGACTACCGTTTTATTTGGGGAACGACGGGAGTTTCAGACGGGGGGGGGGGGGGGGGGGGGGGGGGGGGGGGATGGATGGGGGTAAGAGGGATTTGTCGGGACATAGAAAGCTTCTCATCGAGA
The DNA here is from genome assembly GCA_016801955.1 of Conus betulinus. Taxonomy (NCBI): domain Eukaryota; kingdom Metazoa; phylum Mollusca; class Gastropoda; order Neogastropoda; family Conidae; genus Conus; species Conus betulinus. Next base: position 112,795 of record JADBJO010006618.1, read on the forward strand.
ACAGGTCAGCAGACGACTTGGCGATTGTTGAAGCAGAGTCATTTTCCTTAAGTTTTTCAGTTAGAAAAAAAAAAAAGAAAGATAGAAAGAAAATAGAAGAAGGAAAGAAGATACCAGACCGATTCCTTTCAGGGAATTTCGCCCCATTGCCTTTCTCAGTAGGAAGGAAATGTGCAGAATTTCCAAACACCCAGGGACCAAAGAGAGGGGAAATTGTGGAGAGAGAGAGGGGGGGTTGGCTGGAGCAACAGGGATTATTGAGCGAGGGCGGGGCGAGGGGGGGGGGGGTCAAGAAGGGTGGAGTGCTGGGGTGAGAAGTGAACTGAAAGCACAGGAACGGAGGGAACGAGGGCAAGGAAATGTGGACTGGCTCAGACAGAAGAAGTTGGGTGGAAGTGAATGCATTGCTCTACTGGACTGACTCAGACAGAAGAAGTTGGGTGCTAGTCAGTGCATTGCTCTACTCTTCTTTGTAGGTCTCAGTCTAAGGAAACGATTTTCCTGAACAAGGCGTTATAGTGCAGTAGATCGTCATTGAGTGATAAGTTGGATGTCGATAGTTTAAACCCAGTCAAGGGCCTGGTGGTTATTTTAGATTTTCTATCCTAGGTATCCAGCTGTTAAAGAGGTGAATGAACCGTCTGGGCACAAATTTTCAATGACAGCAGGCGTTTGTATTTATTGAACACGTTGGAATTAAAAATGTAGATGTGAACAGTCTGTCTGTCCATTTGTCTGTCTGTCTGTCTGAATCTCAAAATTCAATCTCTCTCTCTCTCTCTCTCTCTCTCTCTCTCTCTCTCTCTCTCTCTCTCTCTCTCTCTCTCTCTCTCTCTCTCTGTCTCTCTCTCTCTCTCTCTCTCTCTCTCTCTCTCTCTCTCTCTCTCTCTCTCTCTCTCTCTCTCTCTCTCTCTCTCTCTCTCTCTCTTGTTCTTGTTCTTGTTCTTCTTCTTCTTCTTCTTCTTCTTCTTTCCTTTTGTGTATGGATTCAAAACATCCAAACTTAGTGACTGTTTGGTATTCGCCTTCTCTGTCTCTGTCTCTCTCTCTCTCTCTCTCTCTCTATCTCTCTCTCTCTCTCTCTCTCTCTCTCTCTCTCTCTCTCTCTCTCTCTCTCTCTCTCTCTGCGTCTATCTTTCTGTCTCTGTCTCTGTCTGTGTTGTCTGTCAGTTAGTTGTCTGTCTTTCTCTGCCTCTGTCTCTGTCTGTCTGTCTCTCTCTCTCTCTCTCTCTCTCTCTCTCTCTGTCTCTCTGTCTCTGTCTGTCTCTGTCTGTCTCTGTCTCTCTCTCTCTCTCTCTCTCTCTCTCTCTCTTATTACGTTTCACCGTGTATATTTACCAGTTACTTTAGAAGAGGTTGCATACAGTGACTTCGTGAGTGCTGATTTCTGTTTATTTTGTGTGGAATGCTCTTTCGTTGATCTAGATTTGACTGGTATATGTCACAGGATTTCTTTGTTATGTTATAATATATTCCGCTGCTGCTGTAGGTGGCTTACGGCTTTGCCTGCAGAGAGAACTCTCTCTCTCTCTCTCTCTCTCTCTCTCTCTCTCTCTCTCTCTCTCTCTCTCTCTCTTTTACGTTTAGCCATGTATATTTACCGGCCACTGTTGAAGGGGTCGCATATAGTGGATTCGTAGAGCCTGGATTTCAGTTTACGTTTAAATCTGCTGTTCCGAGTTCTCCGCCATCTTATCATATGCATTGTCACTTGAGAAATGCGTTCAGTGGACTCTGTGTTCAGCGTGAGGTGTTGAACAGTCTAGGTCAGAGAGGCATTCAGTGGACTCTGTGTTCAGCGTGAGGTGTTGAACAGTCTAGGTCAGAGAGGCATTCAGTGGACTCTGTGTTCAGTGTGAGGTATATGAACAGTCTAGGTCAGAGATGCATTCAGTGTACTCTGTGGTCAGTGTGAGGTATTGAACAGTCTAGGTCAGAGAGGCATTCAGTGGACTCTGTGGTCAGTGTGAGGTATTGAACAGTCTAGGTCAGAGAGGCATTCAGTGGACTCTGTGGTCAGTGTGAGGTGTTGAACAGTCTAGGTCAGAGAGGCATTCAGTGTACTCTGTGGTCAGTGTGAGGTATTGAACAGTCTAGGTCAGAGAGGCATTCAGTGTACTCTGTATTCAGTGTGAGATATTGATAGTCGGCATCAGTGAGGCATTCAGTGGAGCCTCTGTTCAGTGTGAGGCATTGAACAGTCTAC
>JADBJO010006618.1:122500-130070 GCA_016801955.1 Conus betulinus
GGTTCATCACACTTCTCCATGGTGATATGATCAGAATGTCTGATGGTCAACATCTTGCAGGTACTGCTCCCCATGACATGTGCTGTTGACGGTTCAACACACTACTCCATGGTGATATGATCAGAATGTCTGATGGTTAACATCTTGCAGGTACTCCTTTCCATGGCATGTGTGCTGTTGACGGTTCAACACACTACTCCATGGTGATATGATCAGAATGTCTGATGGTCAACATCTTGCAGGTACTCCTGTCCATGGCATGTGTGCTGTTGACGGTTCATCACACTTCTCCATGGTGATATGGTCAGAATGTCTGATGGTTAACATCTTGCAGGTACTCCTTTCCATGACATGTGTGCTGTTGACGGTTCAACACACTTCTTCATGGTGATATGATCAGAATATCTGATGGTTAACATCTTGCAGGTACTCCTGTCCATGGCATGCGTTCTTCTCTCCAGATGGGCTGTAAGGGACTCTGTGTGACAGGGTAGACAGGAGGGTGGAACACTGGGGTGCAGGCAGAAACCTGTCTTGTGTTTCATGGAGACGCCATGCTCTTGAGCTTATTGTGTTCCATGGAGACGCCATGGTCTTGAGCTTATTGTGTTTCATGGAGACGCCATGGTCTTGAGCTTATTGTGTTTCATGGAGACGCCATGGTCTTGAGCTTATTGTGTTTCATGGAGACGCCATTGTCTTGAGCTTGTGTTCCATGGAGACGCATTGTCTTGAGCTTATTGTGTTTCATGGAGATGCCATTGTCTTGAGCTTTATTGTGTTCCATGGAGACGCCATGTTTTTAGCTTGTTATGTTTCATGGAGATGCCGTTGTCTTGAGCTTATTGTGTTTCATGGAGACGCCATTGTCTTGAGCTTATTGTGTTTCATGGAGATGCTATTGTCTTAAGCTTATTGTGTTTCATGAAGATGTCACTGTCTTGAGCTTATTGTGTTTCATGGAGATGCCATTGTCTTTCCACTCTGGGTTCGGTCTGGATAGTGCTGACGTGGTCTTGCTTTCCTGGAGAGGAGTTCTTTTGTGGATACCTCATGCATATAGTACAGACAAAGATAAAAATATTCCCGAAAAAAATCATTTGAAGAAAAGGTGACAGATCTCGTAGAGACCAAAAACATGTTGTAGGACAAAATGTCTTTAGGTGGAGAGTGTCGAACATGTTCAGGTTCAATCCTCTCGGTGCCGTCTGGCACTGGAAGCGATGGAGGTAGTCTGCCCTTGTTTCTGTCTGCCGCCGCTCAGCCAGCCGTGGCCACAGCCCGTCCTTTACCCTGTGGCCACAACCCGTCCTTTACCCTGTGGCCACAACCCGTCCTTTTACCTGTGGCCACAACCCGTCCTTTACCCTGTGGCCACAACCCGTCCTTTACCCTGTGGCCACAGCCCGTCCTTTATCCTGTGGCCACAGCCCGTCCTTTACCGTGTGGCCACAGCCCGTCCTTTACCCTGTGGCCACAACCCGTCCTTTACCGTGTGGCCACAACCTGTCCTTTACCATGTGGCCACAGCCGTCCTTTACCGTGTGGCCACAGCCCGTCCTTTACCGTGTGGCCACAACCTGTCCTTTACCATGTGGCCACAGCCCGTCCTTTACCGTGTGGCCACAGCAAGTCCTTTACCGTGTGGCCACAACCTGTCCTTTACCATGTGGCCACACGCCACATTTAGGAGTTTACACTGAAACACTAAATAACCCATGTCAGCGTTTTGAAGCCGACCATGCACTGAAACACTAAATAACCCATGTCAGTGTTTTGATAAATTTGAGCCAGTATTTCATGTTGATTTGTTAATTGATCAGAATATCAAACACCCCCCACCAATCCACTTTACTAATGAAATCCCAATCTTCAAATACATGACCTTCCTCTCAGTTGATACACATTTCAGGCCTTTCCACTCTCACGGTGATCCTGTTCTTGCGCCACGTGGTTTGTCCAAAATAGTCCTACCCCTTTGACGTCAACCTGTCTGCTTGGAGCCACTGGCGTGTATCCTGATGGCCATATGAAAGGAAATGAGGAGAATCAACTTTCAGACACACAACAAATATTCTCAAAACAGTTTAACTGCACCAGTCTGTAAATGCTCGACTCCTTAAGCCAGGCTTTGGCGCATTCATTGGTGGTGTGCAGCCTGTACAAGGAATTTTCATTGACAGGTAAATCTAGTCTAGAGAAAGGCAAAAATCTTTGTGTGTGTGTGTGTGTGTGTGCGGGGGCGGGGGGGGGGGGGGGGGGGGGGGGGGGGGGCGGGGGGGCTTGAAAAAAGGGGAGTTTTGCTGAGAAGACAATCTACTATAAATAAAGAGAAAACAAGAAACAAAATCCAGGAAAAAGGTCTTCCAAGCGAAGTACTGTTTGTTCGGACTTGAATATAAAATGGATGTCAACAAAAATGTTCCAGGTACAAAAAAAGCTTTCAGAGACAGGAAATCTTTGTTTGAAAGCTCGTCTGATATCGGCTAAGACAAAATATTTCCACCCCCAAAAAAGTAAAAATAAAAAAAAAAAAGACTTTAAAGTGAACGGATCATTTTCCCTGGTGAATCTCGTAAGGCAAACAGATTTTTTTTTTCAACTTTTTATGTTGGAGGAGACGGCGAGGATTCTTTTATCGGGGTATTATGGAGTGTGGACAAACAGAAAAAATATCCGGGATAAAAAGACATTAAAGGGACAGGGTCTGTGGTAGATGGTTCGACTGTTCTGTCTTGGTGTCACATCAAAGACATTCTGTCCGTTGTTTCAGTATATCGCCATTTGTCATTCTGTTTCAGTATATCGCCATTTGTCATTCTGTTTCAGTATATCGTCATTTGTCATTCTGTTTCAGTATATCGCCATTTGTCATTCTGTTTCAGCATATCGCCATTTGTCATTCTGTTTCAGTATATCGCCATTTGCCATTCTCTTTCAGCATATCGCCATTTGCCATTCTGTTTCAGTATATCGCCATTTGTCATTCTGTTTCAGAATATCGCCATTTGCCATTCTGTTTCAGCATATCGCCATTTGTCATTCTGTTTTAGTATACCGCCATTTGTCATTCTGTTTCAGCATATCGCCATTTTGTCATTCTGTTTCAGTATACCGCCATTTGTCATTCTGTTTCAGTATATCGTCATTTGTCATTCTGTTTCAGTATATCGCCATTTCTCATTCTGTTTCAGTATATCGTCATTTGTCATTCTGTTTCAGCATATCGCCATTTGTCATTCTGTTTCAGTATATCGTCATTTGTCATTCTGTTTCAGCATATCGCCATTTGTCATTCTGTTTCAGCATATCGCCATTTGTCATTCTGTTTCAGTATATCGCCATTTGTCATTCTGTTTCAGTATACCGCCATTTGTCATTCTGTTTCAGTATATCGCCATTTGTCATTCTGTTTCAGTATACCGCCATTTCTCATTCTGTTTCAGTATATCGCCATTTGTCATTCGGTTTCAGTATACCGCCATTTGTCATTCGGTTTCAGTATATCGCCATTTGTCATTCTGTTTATCGCCATTTGTCATTCTGTTTCAGTATATCGCCATTTGTCATTCTGTTTCAGTATACCGCCATTTCTCATTCTGTTTCAGTATATCGCCATTTGTCATTCTGTTTCAGTATACCGCCATTTGTCATTGTTTCAGTATATCGCCATTTGTCATTCTGTTTCAGTATATCGCCATTTGTCATTCTGTTTCAGTATATGGCCATTTCTCATTCTGTTTCAGTATACCGCCATTTCTCATTCTGTTTCGGTATATCGCCATTTGTCATTCTGTTTCGGTATGTCGCCATTTGTCATTCTGTTTCGGTATACCGCCATTTGTCATTCTGTTTCGGTATGTCGCCATTTGTCATTCTGTTTCAGTATATATCGCCATTTGTCATTCTGTTTCAGTATATCGCCATTTGTCATTCTGTTTCAGTATATCGCCATTTGTCATTCTGTTTCAAAATATCGCCATTTGTCATTCTGTTTCACTATACCGCCATTTGTCATTTTGTTTCAGTATATCGCCATTTGTTATTCTGTTTCAGTATACCGCCATTTCTCATTCTGTTTCAGTATATCGCCATTTCTCATTCTGTTTCAGTATACCGCCATTTGTCATTCTGTTTCAGTATACCGCCATTTGTCATTCTGTTTCAGTATATCGCCATTTGTCATTCTGTTTCAGTATATCGCCATTTGTCATTCTGTTTCAGTATATCGCCATTTGTCATTCTGTTTCAGTATATCGTCATTTGTCATTCTGTTTCAGTATATCGCCATTTGTCATTCTGTTTCAGTATACCGCCATTTGTCATTCTGTTTCAGTATATCGCCATTTGTCATTCTGTTTATCGCCATTTGTCATTCTGTTTCAGTATATATCGCCATTTGTCATTCTGTTTCAGCATATCGCCATTTTTCATTCTGTTTCAGTATGTAGCCAATGTCATTTCATTTTCTTTGGACAAATCGTCCTCTTTCCGTGGTGATAAATTTGTCATCGACCAATCGTTACTTTATATATTCAAATTAAAAGGAATGTACACAAAGTTCTCGACGGCAGGGCAGTTGTGTGTTCTTTGTTGTGAGCGTGTGGGGAGGGGGAGGGGGGGAGAGGGAGCGAGAAATGCACACAGAATGGAGAGAGCGGAGGGGAGGGGGGGTGGATGAGGGGGGAGGGAGAGATAAGGAGTGGGAATGCGCATGTGGGTGTAAAATATGGAATATGGTAAAATATTGCAGACAGAGCAGAGCCCAATTATCCCCCCATGAAATATGAATTTTACATCCACATGGTAAGAACAAAAATCCCAATGGCGTTGTGGAAGAGAAGATGAGCATTTTCACAAACTAGGAGAAAGGGAAGGGAGGGAGGGGGGTGAAAAGGAGGATGGAGGTTGTAAGCAGGAGTGAGGGGGAGGGGGAGGGGGGGGGGGGGGGGAGTTCGTGTGTTTTTTGTTTTTGTTTTTCTCCCATTATCTCTGTTTCATTTTCAACCTGCGCAGCCATCTGTTCTGTTGAAGACATCGTTTTCCATCTGTTCTGTTGAGACATCGTTTTCGATCTTTTGTGTTGACGACATCGTTTTCCATCTGTTCTGTTGAAGACATCGTTTTCGATCTCTTGTTCCGAAGACATTGTTTTCCATCTCTCGTGTTGAAGACATCGTTTTCCATCTGTTCTGTTGAAGACATCGTTTTCCATCTGTTCTGTTGAAGACATCGTTTTCCATCTGTTCTGTTGAAGACATCGTTTTCGATCTTTTGTGTTGACGACATCGTTTTCCATCTGTTCTGTTGAAGAATCATTTTCCATCTGTTCTGTTGAAGACATCGTTTTCGATCTCTTGTTCTGAAGACATTGTTTTCCATCTCTCGTGTTGAAAGACATCGTTTTCCATCTGTTCTGTTGAAGACATCGACATCGTTTTCCATCTGCTCTGTTGAAGACATCGTTTCCATCTGTTCTGTTGTAGACATCGTTTTCCATCTGTTCTGTTGAAGACATCGTTTTCCATCTGTTCTGTTGAAGACATCGTTTTCCATCGTTTTCCATCTGTTCTGTTGAAGACATCGTTTTCCATCTCTTGTGTTGAAGACATCGTTTTCCATCTGTTCTGTTGAAGACATCGTTTTCCATCTGTTCTGTAGAAGACATCGTTTTCCATCTGTTCTGTTGAAGACATCGTTTTCCATCTCTTGTGTTGAAGACATTGTTTTCCATCTGTTCTGTTGAAGACATCGTTTTCCATCTGTTCTGTAGAAGACATTGTTTTCCATCTCTCGTGTTGAAGACATCGTTTTCCATCTGTTCTGTTGAAGACATCGTTTTCCATCTGTTCTGTTGAAGACATCGTTTTCCATCTGTTCTGTTGAAGACATCGTTTTCCATCTGTTCTGTTGAAGACATCGTTTTCCATCTGCGCAGTGAATGGAGCTGTCAGGGTTGTCCCCCTTGTCTTTCCGTCCCTTCCTTTTGTCTCTGTGTGTGCTTGATCGTCTACTTCCTCCACCACCACCACCCTCCCCTCCACAACCAGTCCCTTCTCCCCCCCCCCCCCCCCCCCCCCCCCCGCCTCCTCACCCTTCCCCCACTACTGCGTGAACATACGCATCTCTCTCCCGTGTTCTCCTCTCTCTCTCTCTCTCTCTCTCTCTCTCTCTCTCTCTCTCTCTCAACATTTTGAAGAGTCATCACTTAAACGGAGAGAGAGAGAGAGAGAGGAGAGAGAGAGAGAGATGTACAGCTCTTTGTGGCCAAAGTTAACGTCCATGGCATACAAAATGAACCTGTGAGAACACTGAAAGCAGTCGTCACTTTTCCAAATGACACTGTGATCGGATAAAGAAAGATGGAATACCTTAGCGTCGTTTGACACAATGCAAAAGACACATAAACAATTAGGGGGGAAACACTGGTTTATATAGCTAAGCACTTGGCACAGAAACTGGACAGTCAATATTCTGACATTTCCTTGTTCATATATCATATCATGGTGTTTAATGAAAGCAGTAAAACAGTGCGAAGAGATTTGTGGGCAATAACAGCAAACGAACAATCCAAGGCGGGGGTTCTGTGGCATGGGAAGCCCTCTTCCGTAGCTTCCTGTCCCCTCTCCGCACCACTTGCTTACGACCTGTATCAGTCCTCCAGAATCCACCTTCCCTTCCTTTCTTTTCTTTTCTTTATTTCTTTCTTTCGTTCTTTCTTTTCTTTTCTTTTCTTTTTGTTCTCTCTTTTCTTTTCTTTCTTTCTTTCTTTTTTTCTTTTTTTTTCTTTCTTGTTTTTCTTTCACTCTTTATTTCTTTCTCTTTCCTTGTTTTCTTCCTTCTCTCTTCCTTCTGTCTTTTGTCTTTCTTTCTTTCTTTTCTTCTTTTTTTCTTTCCTTGCTTCCTTCTTTCTCTTCCTTCTTTCTTTTCGTCTTTCTTTTTGTCTTCTTTCTTTCTTTCTTTCTTTCTTGTTTCCTTCTTTCTCTCTTTTTTCTTTCTTTTTGTCTTTCTTTTTGTCTTTCTTTCTTTCTTTCTTTTTGTCTTTCTTTCTTCCTTTTTGTCTTTCTTTCTTTCTTTCCTTTTCTCTTTCTTTTCTTCTTTCTCTCTTTCTTTCCTTCCCAGCATTTCATGTTGGGGCTTTTCCATTCGTGTAAGTTGCCCTCATTTTCGGTGGCACTGTTCCAGTTCTTCGCTCTTTTTCACTGCTGGTCGTCGTCAGTGTTGTTCTCAGTGCCCAAGACGCTCTAGATGACGTCATCCATGGCCAGTAAACTTGACATTGGCTTGCCATCTCTATCCGTCAAACACCAGACCATGGCTGTCAAGTTACTGGGAGGCGTTCCGCTTAGATCATTCTTTATCCAGGCATGGGTTAGAGAAGGGAGATCTTAGACAGCGCATGGCAGAAACATTAAGAAACAGCATACACGTCACCCGCAAAATTGCCCAGGAAAAGCATGTAGACTGAATGTACTGTGAACTATACACTGTACCCAAATCCCTCCCAACTCCCTCCCACCACATTAACCCACCCATTGCAGCCGCTAAAAGGGCAATAACGTTTTGGCGA
>JADBJO010006619.1:7500-10000 GCA_016801955.1 Conus betulinus
GCCTTACTTAAGGAATCGAGTATTTATAGACTGGCGCAATCAGATTGTTTTGAGACTTTTTCTTGTGCCTGAAAGTTGATTATCCTCCTCATTTTCTTTCATATGGCCGTCAAAGTACAATACAGGTGGTTCGAAGCAGAGAGATTGAAATCAAAGGAATGGGGACTATTTGGTGCAATTGAGGCTAGTGTAAAGATAGGCTCGCGGGTGAGTGCGAAGGCCTGAAATGTGTGTCAACTAAGGGGAAGGTCATGTATTTGAAGATTGTGATTTCATCGATGAAAATCCCCCCAAACAAGGGAAATAATTAGTAGGGAGTTGTTTTGATCAATTATCAGTTTAACATGAAATGCTGGCTCAAATGCTACCATAAATATGGTAGGCCTCAAAACGCCTACATGGATTATCTAGTGTTTTAGAGCAAAACCCTAACTGTGGCATATGGCCACAGGATCGTACAAATCCTCTTCTTCCTCACTGGGTCGGAATAGCTCAGTTAGTACAACTACAGTTCCATTCGTAACCCTGCTGATCCTGGTTTTGTGCGTTCCAATTCTCCGCTGCGCCGTTTTGCTATAGGGACATTTTACTCTCGCAGTCAGCGTTAGTTCTGACTCCATTTCCCAAAATGTCCTTTGAATGAGACTAGAAAACGAGGTTCCGGGTGTGAACGCACGCACTATCATCCTACACATATGAAATCCCATGACTATTTTTCAGAAGAGAAGGCCAAGTTGGCCATTGGTGTGGATGACACGTTACACATAGCATGTACCCTGCGTGAGGAATCGAAAGAACGAAGAGAGTGCTGGGGAGGGGAAGGAGCTGAGTGATTGATATTGACTGAATGACACAGAAAACGACGAATGTACCGCCAACAGGCAGGTCTTCAGTTGGCTCTACCCAGATAGGCACGCCACTGCGTAAACGAGAGCAAGGATTGCAAAGTGCTTAGAGCTTGGTTTCTAGGCGCTATAAAAGTACTCTCAATAATAATAATAATAATAATAATAATAATAATATGCTGAGTGATGATGTGAAATGATAATAATAATAATAATAATAATAATAATAATAATGATGATGATATTAACAACAATAATAAAACGGATCCACAAGAAAAAAAATATCACATTTTACGGCCTGTGGTAAGTTCGTGTCGCTGGTTACGGCAAGTTCATAAATGAACGCGTAATGGCGCCCCCACGCTCAATTAAGCTGGCTCCGTGACTAAACAATTATTGTCGTCAGTAGGGTTGGGGGGAGGTGGGAGGAGGGAGTGAGGGTGGCGAGGGAGGGAAGGGGGATGGGGATAATCAAGTATCCTGCGTGTGCTGGCGCTTAGGAACATTTCAGTGATTGGGCAGCAGTGTGATGTTTGTTCTGATCTGGTGGGTTGCTCTATGACGCTATTGCTCCTACTGGACTGCAGAGTTGGGGCTGCGGCAGAACCAAAGACCTGGGTGTGGCTGTGTGGTCCTGAGCTGGGATTTGCGGCGTGGGAGTGATTCTACTGGGAATAGGCTGTGTGTGTGAGTGAGTGAGTGTGAGTGTTGTGTGTGCGTGTGTGTGTGTGTGTGTGTGTGTGTGTGTGTGTGTGTGTGTGTGTGTGTGTGTGTGTGTGTATGTGAAGGGAGAGAGATGTTAGAAGGAGAAAAGAAGAGAAGAAGGGGTGTGGGGACACGGACAATGTGACAGGAGAAGTCTCTCATCGCAGCTGACAGGTTTGGTCTTTAAAAAAAAAAAAAAAAAAAAAAAAACCCTGTCCTCCCTTCTCTCATTGTCTCAGCTCGCACTTTCCGTAAAGTCAACATCTTAATCTTGGCGTGAATCTGCTCCGCTCTTTAGTTCACTATTGACCTCTCACTAATTAGCATGCCACATATTTGTTATTCATACCTCCGGCAATGAATGAGTCACGTTTTTACCCGCATCCCTTCGTTAGTTAGTTCGTTTCTCTGTCAACAAGATTGCTCGAAACTTGCAGAAACGATGTTAATGGAACGTGGTGGGAAAATAAAATGGGATACCAAATCAAATCTCTGAAATGTTGGTACCACAGATCCGTACTAGATGGCAGGGCCAGGATTCGATAGGCAAGGTAAAGATGACATATTATTTTCTACCAAGATGAAATCTGTAAGTTCATCGCTGATGAATTCATATCGATCTTTCAAGTCCTTGGGCCGTTCACACTGCCATCTTTTGTTGTTGTTGTTGTTGTTGTTTTAATCGAGCCTGGCCGGCCCATGGCCCAAGCAGCTTCGTCGACATGGACTTTTTTTTTTTTTAGTGCCGTGTCATACCATGCCATAGCTCTGCTTCTGAGATGAGCCAAAGGCTGCGTTTACATCTAGACCGGACCCTGCCTGGCACAGTATGGTACCGCCATAGTTCGCTTGCTGCTTTGCGCTTACACGGCTATAGATGGAACTGGGCGACTTGCCACACGTGATCTCTGGAATTCAAGATCTTACCTTCCAGAAGTAAACACATGGTG
>JADBJO010006619.1:20000-27500 GCA_016801955.1 Conus betulinus
TTCCTATCTTTCTTTCTTTCTCTCTCCCATGATTTCGAAAATCTGCATTTCTTTATCTTTATCTTTCTTCCTTTCCTTTTCTCTTTTTTTTTTTGTGTTTACTTTGGCTTTTTTTTCCTTACCTGGGGAAGAGAGGATTAACAGAGAGGAAGGAGGAAGAGGAAGAGGAAGAGGTGGGGAAGAAGGGAGAAGACAAGATCACTACCACAGTTAAATTGAAAGATTGGATCAGAGTGAGTACGTTTACAGATATAACAATTTTATTATATTTGATTTCATGGAAGGGGGGGGGGGGGGGGGGGGGGGGGGGGGGGGTGGGAGCATCCAAAAAAGAGAAAAAAACAAACAACAACAAAAACAAAAATCAACAACACCCCCCCCCCCCCCCCCCCCCCCTCCCCCAACCAAAAAAAACCCTACCGGTGGCGTTTGCCAATCAGTTTTTCGAAGCCACCACGCTTTAGGAATGGAAAAAAACAAGCCATTCCCGAGTTTCTTGAGTGGCCTCACTGTTCTGGAAAACCCCACCTGATGTCCACAACACCATGTCTCTTCAAAGATCTCCACCTTCTCTCCCCCTCCCCAACCTCTTCCCCCACGACCATCTCTCCCTTCCTCCCTCCTCCACTGTTACGTGGAGAAGACGCACTTGTTTGCTGCATATGATTTCAAATGTATGTCACAGTCATGGGTTTGTGCTATGCACTTTATTACACTGGACTGTGTTGGTATGGTGTTTTCTTTCTTTCTTTCTTGCTTTTCTTCTTTCTTTCTTTTCTTCTTGATTTTCTTGATTTTTTTTTTTTTTTTTAATCTCTTTTCTTTTTTCTTTTTTCTTTCTTTCTTTTTCTTTCTTTCGCTCTTTCTTTCTTTCCTTTTTAATTTTTCTTCCTATTTTTTTTCTTTTTTTGGTTTGTTCTTTCTTTCTTTCTTTTTTTCTTTCTTTCTCTCGTTTGATCTTTCTTTCTTTGGTTCTTTTTTTTTTCAGATTTAGACGCAATGATATAGTTCTCATCGGTTTCCGGATTGATTATGTCGAAGGTAGTCATGATTAGCCTGTCGTCTTGTTGTCGGGGAATTTTGTTGAGGGATTGAGTTTTTTGTATGAAATTCAAACTGCATAAACAGTCCGAGAATGTTATACGAGCATAGTCACGCATTGAATAGTTATTGCTGTATGTTTTTTTTTTTTCTGTCCCCTTCTACGCTACACTTTTAGTGAAAATCGGGAAATGGCAGTCTGAGTCTTTCGTTTTTTGTTCTTAGCCTTTTTGTAACTTGTGTTTAAGTTTTCTCTCTCTCTCTCTCTCTCTCCTCTCTCATCTCTCTCTCTCTCTCTCTCGCCTCTCTCTCTCTCTGTGTTGTGTGTTGTGTGTGTGTGTGTGTGTGTGGTGTGTGTGTGTGTGTTGTGACTGTCTGTCTGTCTGTGTCTGTCTGTCTGTCTGTCTGTCTGTCTGTCTCTCTCTCTCTCTCTCTCTCTCTCTCTCTCTCTCTCTCCATCCAATGTATTTCCCACTGAATCTGACTGTTTTCCTTCTCTTTTTCTGTCCTTCATTTTGTTTTATGTTTTTTTTTTGTTTGTTTTTGTTGTTTGTTTGCTCTCTCTCTCTCTCTCTCTCTCCCTCTCTCTCTCTCTCTCTCTCTCTCTCTCTCTCTCTTAGATTGTCTGTTTACTTCTGTCTTTCCGTATATGTCTCTGTCTGTCTGTCTGTCTGGTCTGTCTGTCTGTCTCACCTCTCTCTCTCTCTCCTTCTTTGTCTCTCCCCCGACCCCCCCCCCTCCACCCCCCCCCCCCACTCTCTCTTACCTTTACTCTTTCCCTTACACCAAAACAGACTCTTTCCCTTACACCAAAACACGACGTTTCTACGGCACTTCCTAAATTCTCGCGACTGGTAAACTAATACGACTGGCATCCGTTCAACACAGCGTGAGTAACAGAGCAGCTGTCCCAGACACTCGGGTTGCCACTCATTCCCGAATCCCACCTATGCCGGTGTAACCTGACGACTAGACCCTCAACGCAAAATGTAGTCATGGGCATATTTCGCGTTAGTTTCAAGTGCTCGGTATCTGTCGCGAACATGAAACGTGATGATGTTGTAATTCATGCATCGTATTACCAGAGTCCGCCTCCCAGTCCGTAGCGAAAGTCTTCAACAGCAGTCTGCCCGATTGTGGGCGTTTACTATGGCTGTCTGTACCCTCCAGTGTGTTCAATGTGTTTGATTCGTGCGTGCAAATGCATGCTCACACAAGTCTACAGATCACACACACGCATACACATGTATATTTGCGTGCTCGCGCGCGCGCGCGCGCGCGCGCGCACACACACACACACACACACACACACACACATACGCACGCACGCAAAAACACACACACACACACACACACACACACACACACACACACACACATAGGCCCGTGCATACACATTCTCTCTCTCTCTCTCTCTCTCTCTCTCTCTCTCTCTCTCTCTCTCTCACACCACACACATACACACACACACACACACACACACACACACACACACACACACACACACACTCAACACACACACACACACACACACACACACACACACATAGGCCCGTGCATACACATTCTCTCTCTCTCACTCTCTCTCTACAATGATAATAATAACACAATCAATGTTAGGTAGATTACTCAAGGTCTGACCAGTGCGTTGGGCCAATATGTAGGGTCAGACATCCGCTATGTCGCAGCTACGAGACCCTTAAAATTCTCTCATCTTTAACCATCATTTCATTTACCTGTCACCTTTCAATCATGCGTAGTGCTCTCTCAAAACCTAGTAGATATGGTGTAGCGTATATGGACTAACCCGCACGCAGTGACACCTCCTTCATGAAACTGAAACTGAAGTGATGTTTACACACGAGGCAGGAACGGTAAGCAGTAAGAGGGACACGCAGATTTTACTGCGCACTCACTATGTGCAGAAAAGCCATGCGTTTGCGTGTGGAACGGAAATTTCTTTCCAGTTCCCCAAAACGTAGACGTTTTGCCAGGAAAATCGAAAACTTTCTCATGTGCGTAATTTCAACATTCCTAGGAAGTTTTGCAGTGCCACGGCTGTATGCTCAGCTCAGGAAGCGATTGACATTGCCCCCTTCCTTTCATCAATAATGACCCCCAAAAATATTTCTCTGTCAAAGAATATCCACACACTCTATGCTGCAAACTTCATGAGCGGGAAATACACGTCACCGACGCGTGTGAAAACGGGCCTGGGCGCGAGGTCACACAAGACTCAGTGCTAGTATAGCTTGCCTGCCATACTTGATTAGCTCCCCTCCACCCCGCCCTCCCCCCCCCCCCCCCCCCCCCCCCCCCCACCACCTCCCCAACCTTGGAACGGTCCCTGATCAGAGTCCTGACGTCAGGCGGGCCACACGCCACGATGAGGATTGTGCACTACACCACTATATATCCCATAGAAGCGTTTAGAGGTATAGTGTACATGTTAGCCAAAAATTGATATCACACTTATAACAGAGAAAAATCAACAACCCCCATCAATTATTTTCACTTTTTTTTATTTTTTAAAGGATTCTTCCTTACGAAATCATTCATAATCTAGAAATACGTGAGCTACTGCCCCCCCCCCCCCCCCCCCCCCCCTGCCCCTCCCACCCCCCGCTCCACCTGATGTCACATCTCAGGCCTTCGTACTAACCCGTGACTATGTTTGCGCCAGGTAGTTTTCTCTAAACAGTCATGTTCCTTTTTATTTTAATCTGTCTGCTTGGAACAAACTGCCAAATACCTTAATCATCTTTCAGACACAATTAAAAAAAAAAAAAAGAGAATAATATGTATATATAAAATAATGTTATTGTGGCTGTCTATAAATACTCGACTCCTTATTCAAGAACTTGGCGCGCGCGCATAAATTATGGGTGTGTAGCCGACACTGCTTCCGGTTGTCTTTGGGGTCCTACGAAAACCCTTCTCTGGTGACGTTTGACACCGACGTCATGAAGCTGACCACAGTTCACTCCCATCTTACGTCCATGTCGTCATCATTTCTTGCTTACACCAAGCGTACATCCTGCATCCTGCTTATTGTAATCCCCTACACGAATTTCTCCTGGAGAACGTCTCTTGGGATATGAAATAAAAAATCAAATCAATCACTACATCAAGTCAAGAGAGAGGGCACACCGGATGTTCATTCATGAAAAGAAACAATGCTACAATTTAAATTAATAAATCCATTGTTACCAAGACGCAAGTTCACAGTTTTGTGTGTCGGTTAAAGCGATAGGAGGTTAGTGTGGGGATGGGAGTGAGGGATGGGGTGGGGTGGGGTGGGGTGGGGGGGGGGGGGGGGAGAATTATTCTATATGGTTACATCTGCTGAAAAAAAAATTCTGACCGGCATTAAACATGTAATTGTTGTACTCCAAATCATTTATATAGGAATAACCGGTACCCGACCGAAACACCACATATCTACAAAACACTTCATTCAAGAAAAAGTGCAGTCTGATTTTCTAATTAAAAACAAAACCCTGTAGTTCATTATTTTTTTTATCCGTAAGGGGCTGGTTTTACGAAACGTACCTGTGAACATCTGAGAGAGAGAGAGAGAGAGAGAGAGAGAGAGGAGAGAGAGAGAGAGAGAGAGAGAGAGAGAGAGAGAGACGTTAGCATACACCAGGATCTACTGATAGAAATTCCTTTTAAATAAAATTCCTTTTATAAACTTCTGAGCATTTCTGGCATGAGGGTACCTTTGTCGTGCCATACCGGTCCTAATTGGTTCCCGGATTACAAAGCTACGGGCTCCATCTCTCTCGATCCAAGCACGACGCTTTTGGTTTCAAATGCCGCGCGTGCCGCTACTTCTTTTGTTCTCAACAGGCGCAGCACTTTGTGGAGGCGGTGTTAGTAGCACATTACGAATGAACAGGGAACGCATCGCTTCAAGATGGGATGAGGCAGTAGAGGTGGTGGTGGTGGTGGTGGTGGTGGTGGTTATTATATAGCCGCCAACGAGTCATTTCCCGGACTGAGCGTGATTGTGAACAAGGGGCATTCCTGCTTTTGTTCTGACAGTTTAGTGGGTCAGTCACAGTAGGCTGCCTCGTTCGTTGTTGCTTGTCTGTCTGTCTGTCTGTCCACCTGTGTGTGTGTGTGTGTGTGTGTGTGTGTGTGTGTGTGTGTGTGTGTGTGTGTGTGCGCGCGCTTGCTTTTGTGTGTGTGTGTGTGTGTGTGTGTGTGTGTGTGTGTGTGTGTGTGAGAGTGAGAGAGAGAGAGAGAGAGAGAGAGAGAGAGAGAGAGAGAGAGAGAGAGAGAGAGAGAGCGAGTCTGTCTGTCTGTCTGTCTGTCTGTCTGTCTGTCTCTCTCTCTCTCTCTCTCTCTCTCTCTCTCTCTCTCTCTCTCTCGCTCACCATTAAGATAGCTAAAATGCGACAAAGCGTGCACAAATTTTGTTTTCATGTCAACTATCCCTCTGACATACAATAGCCTGCTCTTTTCCCGAAATGTGGAATCGCATTAAACTTGCAGGCAAGTTTTTATTTATTTATTTATTTTTTTTTTTTTAATGCATCCGTTGACTTATGCGACCTCGGATTTAAATTTTTAAAAAGAAACGGCAGTAGTTCCGCCAGACGATACAGACAGAGAGATTACAGGACAAAACACAGTGCATTTCGAGCTCTTAGGTCTTCTTCAGGCAGAAACAAACAACATTTAGGACAATGAAAACGAAGAACGAGCAACCACCTATCTTCTCATATTCGGCGAAAAAAAAAAAAAAAAAAAAATACAAAAACAAAAACAACAGCAGCAGCAACAACAACACCCTTAAGATTGGATTAAGTCTAACCTGTAGGACTGCAGCGTAGGGGATGAGGGCAGATTGGAGTCAGCGCGGATGTTAAGACCAAAGAGAAGATCTCTTCCATCTTTGCTGTCAGGATTGGGATTCGAACTCCCATACCTCAGAAAAAGAGTCTGATGCCTTTATCCACAAGGCCAACCCAGCCTAGGCTGTTTTTTTTTTTTTTTTTTTTTTTTTTTTTTTTTTAATCTCGGGGTACCACTGAACTTCACGATTTGTCACGTATGGCAAGTTCTGAAGTGTTGTCTTGAGGGAAACACTGGCTTTCACAATTAGGCATGTATGACCAGGATGTTTTTTTTCTTCATTAAAACTTTTTTTTTAAATGCTGATCGATGAAAATGGGGATGATGACGATGATGATACGGATTTCCATTCCTGTCCGAGACTGCATGACAGGGTTGTTCTCTACACTTATTTTCATAATCTATCCCGGCGTCAACCAGGCCCGACAGATACAGACACCTGCAGTGTTGGTAAGGAAATTTGAGCAGTAGTCCCAGAGACGTATCCGTTTAGTGGATGAAACTCGACTGTGTGGTCCCAGTCTTTCCAGCTGAGCCCGTAGCGAACTCAACTCTGGGTAAGAACCAATCGGGGGAGAAAAATCCCACACGACTCTGATAACAATCTTTGGAAAGATATTTCTGGCCTTCACGATGAAGCATGGCCAAGGTCTGATCTTAGGGAGAGAGTGGCCTTCACCATGAAGTACGTACGTTAAGGCTAAGTTTTTTTTTTCTTTTTTTCTTTTTTTTTTTTCTTTTTTTTTTTTTTTAACTGGGTCAACCCTGATCTTCACGATTAGGCATGTGTGGTAAGGCTAGGGACTTACGTTTACGAAGCATTGGCAAGCATAGCGAGACAAGTTTTTTTTTTTTTTTTTATAAGGGAAACACTGTCCATCACGATTAAATACGCATGGCGGGGAAATACTGGCCCTGGAGGACTGGTCTTGGCGAACTACTGGCCTGGGGGAAATGCAGGCCGTGGTGAAATACCAGCCTGGTGGAAACACTGGCCTTGGGGAAATACGGGCCTTGGGAAAAATACTGTCCCTAGGGAAACACTGTCCTTGGGGAAATCCTGGGGGCAACTGTTGGGAAAACTGTCCTGGGGGAAACTGGCCTTGAGGAAAACACTGTACACCCCTAGGGAAACACTGTCCTTGGGGAAATACGGGCCTTGGGGAAACACTGTCCCTAGGGAAACACTGGCCTGTTAGGGAAACACTGTCCTTGGGGGAAATACGGGCCTTGGGGAAACACTGTCCCTAGGGAAACACTGGCCTTAGGGAAACACTGTCCTTGGGGAAATCCTGGCCTTGAGGAAATACTGGCCTTGGGGAAATATTGGTCTTTTCACGATCAGGCACGTGTGGAAAAGCTAGGGTCTTATACTGGAGATTCATTGACCTTTGCGTGTAGGCACATATTATGGAAAGGGTACGGTCTTGTTTAGGGGAAAAAAAAAAACCCACTGACCCTCACGATCACGATTAGTTTCGTATGGCCGGGGTCTATCTAATCTTGGGGAAAGCTCACTCACTGGCCTTCACGATTTGGCTCGTCATGGCCAGTGTCTCATCACTGGGGAAACATTGGCCTTCGCAATCAGGTGAT
>JADBJO010006619.1:32500-37500 GCA_016801955.1 Conus betulinus
CTCCCCCATCTTACCCTCCCTCCGAGCTGCTCTCCTCATGGCAAATCAAAAGGAAGATGTACTGAAGAACACGTGCATTTATTTATTATAAGGCCTTTAAAAGGCGCACTATTATGGTCATTTTTTAAAGGAATCCAACGCTGGTATTTATTGTGTACATTTTGTACGAAAAGGGGGGGGGTAACCCCCCCCCCCCCCCCCCCCCCCCCCCCCCCCCCCCCCCCCCCCCCCCCCCCCCCCCCCCCACCCCCCCCCCCCCCCCCCCCCCCCCCCCCCCCCCCCCCCCCCCCCCCCCCCCCCCCCTCTCTCAGGGTCTCTCCAAAAAAAAAAAAAAAAAGAAGGATCAAAAAAAAAAAAAAAAAAAAATCTAGATCATAGTATCTAGAAATCTACGCTTCTCCTCGCTCTGCTAGTGTCTTCTGTCCTTTCGGCTCCCGTCTTGTTCTCAATACCGGTCCTCTTAGGTTCGCCAGCTGTCTACAACCCCTCTCATCACTCACTCCACATCTCGTGTATTTCTCCTCTCTAAATCAGCTCTCAATCTCATCGCTCGTCCTCGGTCGTTACTCTCGTATACGAGGTTTCTCTTGACACTCGGTCTCCGGTCTCGGGGGGGGGTTCTCCGGGGAATCTCTTACGGGTCCCCGTCGGCGGGGGGGCCGGCCCCCCCACTCTTTTTTCTCTGTCCCTCTCTCAGGAGTCTCTTCCTCGGAGGGTTCTCTTCAATCTCTCTTTCTCTCTCTGATGCGCTGTCTCCTGTCCTCTTTTCCCCCTCTAGCTCTCATCTCTTTCTGTTTTCCTCTCTCTCATTCGTCTTCTCTCCCTCTCTCTCTGTCCTCTCTCCCCCACCCTTCTCTCGTCTCCCCTCCGATTCCATCCTTACAACAGGTTGTGGCGGCAAGCCCACAAGACCATCTACCCTGCTGTCTTGACTACGGCGTGATGGGACACGTCACTTCCTGAGGCTCTGGCCTCGCCGAAGGGACTACCTGCAGACCCTTGTGCCTTTGTTTCCCTGAGAACGTCTCCCACTTGTTCTGCACGTCCGTGTTTAGGGTCGGTGACCCTTCGGCTTCCATCCCTCTCCTGACACCCCTCTGGGCGAGGGCTACCGACCTTGCGCTCCTCCTGTGCGACAGTGCTGCTTGCAAGTACGTGCCCCCCGGTGGGATGGAGTCTTACTCACCACGCCACCGACACGAACCAACCGCGCAGGTGAGTGGAAAGGTGTGTGGGTGTCAGGAGGTTACAGTGTGTAGTGGGGTGTGGTGTACTTTTGTGTGTGTGTTGTTTGGGGTGCGTGGGTGGGGAGTGTGGGCGGGAGGGGGAGCCGATAGCAGTGGGTTTGATGGAAGCGTGAATGGTGTGGTGTGAATGGGCAGGGGAGGATTGTGCTGGGTGTGTGTGTGTTTGAAAAGGGTAGCATAGTGGTGTGGATGGGGTAAGTTAGCATGATGTGATAGGAAAGTTTGGGGTTGCGTGTGTTTACGTTTAGTGTTTGTGTTGTGTTCTCCCGATAGTCCTGATGATCGGTAGCCGCATCAGCTATAACATCCAGGCTTAGTAGTGGATCTTCTCTAACTCACTGTTTCTCGAACCATCCACCTGCGAATCATCTCAGGTCGTGTTCATTTCACTTTTTTTCTAAGACGATGCAGTTTCATACAGAAATCTCACCAAGTTGATCCCACCTACGCTTGGTACGACCCTCCTCTTCTTATTCTTCTTTCCCGGCTCCTTGCCACCCCAGGAAACCGCCTATTCCTCTTTTCCGCACCTCCACTCGGGATCGCACCACGACACCTGTCTTACCTTACCCCTCCAACGCTGCTCACTTCATGTGAAACCGCGAACTCCTTGTTGATCTGTTCTGACAAAGGAACGCGGCATTTTTCCATGGGTCGCACAAACCGCTAGTGTCCTTCCTGCTGCGCCTACACAAGTATGACAAAAGCATTTGGTCCTGATGTGGGAAGGAAGACGTCAGTCCGCCGGGATCTTCCTTTCCAGGAAAACCGAGCATGAAGCCTGTTTGTCATCTATAGAGTATCTACATGCGTTGACTCGATCCAGACCTCTCACTTTAGACAAGGATGTTCCTTTCAACAAACGCCCGTGACATAACAGTCCTCTTGATGTGTAGTGGTGTATTGTGTGTGTGTGTGTGTGTTGTGTGTGTTTGTTTGGTTGTAGTTTTCCGTAGTTGGAGTCCGTTCTCCGAAGTGATTTGAAGTATGAAGGGTGTTGAGTTGTGCGTGTATCGTGTTTAGATCAAAGATTGTACGTCTATGAAGGTTCCGTTATCTGTGGCTGTTTCCAATTCTTTCATTCGCTAGATGAGAAGGAGGGTGGTGTGCATTGGCGGTGGTGGTGGTTGAGTGGTCGGTGGAGACACGGGGGCTGATGACGAGAGAGGAGAGGAGGGTGCCTGAGTGGTGGTCATTTGCTATCTACTCTAATACGTGTCTTTCGGTGCGCGACTTGAAGAACAATCGTTTCCTTGTTCACGTTTGTCGGTCTCTCTCTCTCGGCTCTCCGTCTCTTCCCCACCTCTGGCTCACCCTCTCGGCTCCGTCTCGCCGGGGACCCCACTAACCGTCTCCTCCTCATCTCACTCCTCTCCTCTCTCTCTCTCTCCCTCTGTGTGTGTGGCTTGGTGTGTTCGGTGTTTGCTAATTTTTTCTGTCTGTCAGGCCTGTTTGTTGTGTTTCTTCTTCTTCTTCTCCCTATCCTCTTGGGGAGCTACTGGCGATTGGCTCCAAGCCGTACGGAGAGTTTGTGTTCAGTGCTGAGGTTTTGGACATTGTGGGGTCTCTGATGGAGGTGCTCTATCTTCACGAATGCAGCTGTGAGTAGTCTGAGATAAAAGAGAAATAAGAATAGGAACCTTCTCTCTCTCTCTCTCTCTCTCTCTCTCTCTCTCGTCTCTCTCTCTCCTCTCTCTCTCTCTATCTCTCTATCTATCTATCTATCTATCTATCTATCTATCTTCCATCCATCCATCTGTCCGTCTATCTGTCTGTCTGTCTGGCTTGTCTGTCTGTCTCTCTCCGTCTGTCTGTCTGTCTGTCTGGCTGTCTGTCTGTCTCTCTCTCTCTCTCTCTCTGTATGTGCGTGCGTGCGTATGTGCGTGCGTGCGTGCGTGCGCGCGCATATGTGTATGTGTGTATGTGTGAGTACATCTGTGTGTGTGTGTGTGTGTGTGTGTGTGTGTGTGTGTGTGTGTGTGTTGATAGCAATCAAGGTTACGGTCATTCTGATAGTAAATGACAACAGTTGATACTAGTTATATGATAGCAATAATCAACCCATATTGACGATGGATATGATGATAACGGCATCTATGACAATTATCACTAAAATCCATAATGTTCATGATAGTAATAATGCTTATGATGATATATATCATTACCGGTGATGTTAACGATAACAGAATATCCACGATGACGACAGTTAGATGAAGGTAATGAGGATGATTATCAGCAACGTTGATGTTCTTGTTCATGTTGATGAGGAGGACTACAGAGATCAAGATAATGAAGACGACAAGAATGAAGATAATGACGATGATGATGGTGATGATAACGATGACGACGACGATTACAAAGATGAAGATAACGATGATGGTGATAAGGGTGACGATGATGACGACGATTCTTATGAAGATAATGATGCACACGAAGATAACGATAATGGTGACAATGGTGATGATGATGATGATGACGACGATGACGATGCACAAGAAGAAGAAGAAGAAGAAGAAGAAGAAGAAGAAGAAGAAGAAGAAGAAGAAGATGATGATGATGATGATGGTGATGACGATGCACATGAAGAAGATGATGATGATGATGGTGATGACGATGCACATGATGATAATGATGATGATGATGATATTACCACAGACCAAGTCTTACCCCCGGAGTCAGGCGAAGAACCGGTGTGTGTTAGCCGCAGACCTACAGAGCTGGCCTTTGCTGTGGAACATCTGGGTCTTGGCAGCCCAAGAACACAGAAAATCATCACCTTCATTCAGGTCAGTACCTTCATGGCTGGCTGGCTGGCTGGCTGGCTGGCTGGCTGTTTGTGTGAGGCATTTAAGATTAGAAAAGTAGGTCTGGGAAATTGTCTGTCTTTCTCTCTAACCCTCTCTCTCTCTCTCCCTCTCTCCCTCCGTCCCTCCCTCCCTCCGTCTCTCACTCTCTCTCATCATACCCCCAACCTGTCTCTCTCTCCCTCTCCAGTCAGCTACTGGCCACATCGATGTGTCTCGACGTCTGTCATTCCGTAGTCTGAATTTTTTTTTTCTAGAGGATTTTTTAAAAGATGCGTCATAATAAATGTTTCATTTGAGTGCGCTAAAAGGTAACATGCCGATGGTAATGATAAGAAAGACGAAGATGACGCCCACTGGACCATACTCAGTCTGATGTTGAAAGAGGACTAAAGAAACGCTCCTACTGTTTCACCATTCGGTTCATCTATGACTGAGTAGGGGTCCCAAATCAGAACGCACATCTTAGAATAAGAAAGAGATAAACACGAAGGTGCCTGAAGTGGAACCCAGAGAAGTACTGCCAAACCAACCAGCCGGGAGCAATCCTGCACCGCTCTTAGAAGCCTGCGCTGTGTTAATTAATATACGGTGCAGACACGAACAGGGAATTCCATTAAGACGCCAAGGGATTTAACTGCATACCTCATGGTTCAGAATGACGGTGGTACATCTTAGATTTCACACAGTTAAAAAAACAAACACACACACACACACACACACACACACACACACACACACACACACACACACACAGAACCACACAAAACCTGACACACCATTGCTCACAAAGGACTACTCTTCCTGCTATTACTAGATGTCCAAATGACAACGATAACTGCAGTGGTGATGATGATGATGATGATGATGATGATGATGATGATGATGACGACGACGACAATACCAATACCAAACGATGACCCCTCTTTTGACTGATGCGTCTCTAGGA
>JADBJO010006619.1:80000-82500 GCA_016801955.1 Conus betulinus
TAGTGAAGTCCAAACACAGTGTCCATCCTATCAACAAAACACTGGCGCGCGAGTGCGTGCGGATGTGTGTGTGTGTGTGTGTGTGTGTGTGTGTGTGTGTGTGTGTGTGTGTGTATGTGTGTGTGTGTGTGTGTGTGTGTGTGTGTGTGTGTGTGACAGTGCTGCTTTGAGCATGTATGTGTGTGTGCATAGTATGTGTGTGTGTGTGTGTGTGCGTGCGTGCGTGCGTGCGTGCGTGCGTGCGTGTGTGTGTGTGTGTGTGTGTGTGTGTGTGTGTGTGTGTGTGTGTGTGTGTGTGTGTGTGTGTACATGCGACTATGTTTCTTCTCTCCCTCTTTCTATCTCTGTCTCTGTCTATCTATCTGTCTGTCTGTCTGTCTGTCTGTCTGTCTCTCTCTCTCTCTCTCTCTCTCTCTCTCTCTCTCTCTCTCTCTCCCTCTCTCTCAGGTCACTTAGAGCGGGACAGCACAACACAAAATGAACTTCATTTTCTTCGGCACATTTAGAAAGCGGACATATCAGTTTAAGTTTGTTATGCTTCTTATTACGATGATAATGAACAGAAAGTGACCTCTAAGCTCTAAGTGACCTGAGGAATCAGTTCATTCATCAAAAATATTGTAGACATCCTTCTTCATTTTGACTTTCATTACAATGGCATCTACAAATGAAACTACTGTAAAAACGTTTCGCTATTTGCTTGTACAGGACATTTAAAATTCGAAGTATAGCATGTAGTTAGCATTGGCTGTTGTATGTTGTTTAGTTTCGAGTATGCTTTTAATTGTGGATGCCTAGATGTTTGGTGATTTGCTTATTTCTGTCTGAAACGATTTGATCTCAGCACCCCCTTCATTAGGGGCCATGGCCAGTATGAATAAAACATCCGTATCCGTATCCGTATCCGTATCTCTCTCTCTCACCCTCCCTCCCTCTCTCTCTCTCTCTCTCTCTCTCTCTCTCTCTCTCTCTCTCTCTCTCTCTCTCTCTCTCTCTCTCTCTCTCCCTCCTTCTCTCTTGCTTGAATCACTTGAACTTTCCAGTACCAGATCATTCTTACGTGTGGGTTTTTCAGGCAGCGAGTCCTTTTTTCTCGTAATATCACCCACTATGTCTTCTCGGTAGCGTGATCCCCATTCTGGCTCTCCCCTGCAAAGCCACACCGAGTCAGTATTGAGATAACCCCAAGCAGTTGACAAGACACCATCAATGCCATTTCGTCATTGGGGCCGCCACACCTTACAGGACAGAAAACGTATAGTGGAATCCTCCTAGCAGCAGAAATGGCACTACTTGCACTTTGAGTTTGTCTAGGGCCAAAACGATGAGGGAAGAGAAGGACGCGGATGGTGGGGGGTGGGTTGGAGGAGTGGGGTGTGTATAAGGGGCAGGAGGGGGGTGGGCTGTTCCAAATACGTCTCTGACAAAGTGTGTGAACGAGGATAATATAAATGAGGGCGTACAGTACAGGTGTGTGCAAGAATGACGTTTGTTTAACCATTTACGACGTCATACATCTCAACGTATGTGACGCCCGCAACGTCCGTGCTTGAGAGTTTGTAATAAATCAGTGATATGGATTTACGGGGTCAGGTCGCGTGAAACAAGAGAAACGCGTCAGTCGACATACATGTGACTCAGTTTCTCTGAAAACATGTTGTTGTTGTTGTTGTGTTGTTGTTGATGATCTTCCTGGTGTTGTTGTTGTTGTTGTTGTTGTTTTTCTTCTTCTTCTTCTTCTTCTTCTTCTTCTTCTTCTTCTTCTTCTTCTTCTTCTTCTTCTTCTTCATGACCATCGTCAACATCATCATTATCATCATCATCATCATCTTCTTCTTCTTCTTCTTCTTCTTCTCCTCCTCCTCCTCCTCCTCCTTCTCCTCCTCCTCCTGCTCCCCCTTCTCAACATTTTCACACACAAAGATAGAAATCCACTCTGATTCCACAAACACACACGCAAACACAGTCATGTGCATAACTATCTAATCAGGCACACACACGCCCATACACTGTTATGCAAATACACATTGTTTAACACTTAAGCACATACACGACCACACGCGCGCGCGGGCACACACACACACACACACACACACACACACACACACACACACACACACACACACACACACACATACACACACACACACACACACACACACACACACACACACACACACACACACACACACACACACACACTCACACTCTCTCTCTCTCTCTCTCTCTCTCTCTCTCTCTCTCTCTGTCTCTGTCTAATTGTTTCTTCTTGAATATGTGACTACGATGTCATTTTTTTTAATCCGTATCATATAGTCCAGTTGTTTGCAATTATTGTGTTTTACACGTTGACACAACCCTTCTTTATGGGCTATGGGCTTTTATGAATAAATCATCTGAATCTGAATCTGAATCTCTCTCTCTCTCTCTCTCTCTCTCTCTCTCTCTCTCTCTCTCTCTCTCTCTCTCTCTCTCTGTGTATCCGTCTGTCTTTGTCCCT